>JAGFPH010000226.1:599590-614684 GCA_018207615.1 Philaenus spumarius | reverse complement strand
CATCTCACCTTGGTAAATGTCGGTTTTTGCATCTCACCTTGGTAAATTTTGGTTTTTGCACGTCACCTTGATCCAAATGTCGGTTTTTGCTACTGAATTTTTGAAATAAAAAACTCTTTTTAACACATTAAAAAACTTTTAATTCTGCTTAGTAATAATACAAAATAGTTTTTTAGAACCTAAGCTATAAAAAAAAGAAACATTTTTTTTTCTTTCCATGTTTTAGTATATTTATTTATTCCAATATCCAATCGATGAGTTTGCTCTCCGCTTATTAATACAGTCTTGTTAACTTGGTTTCGGGTTATAATGAACATTTAAGAAATATAAAATTTAAAGTGCCAATTAGCAGGTTTTTTTAAACACTTTGCAGTTGACTCTCGCCAATCAAATACATAAAATCCTAGGTACAAATTGATTAGGGAAATATTGATTACAGTACCAATTTTTTCAAATATTTCATAATATAATAATACGATATAAACAACAGAGAAATTAATGAAGAAAGCTTACAGGGGGTAGCAGACGACTAACAGTCACGTGGTTCCAATCCTGGCGCTCTGATTGGCCGTTGGCAAATGTCGGTTGTTGCACCTCACCGATCTACGCTTTTATCTATTATTTGCTTCTAAAGCTGGATTTTAAACAAGAATGACGTTTAAAATGTAGGTTTTTGCTTCTTACTAATATAATAGATGGATATGGTCTGAATAGACAAACAAAATGATGTATAAAAGTCTATTTGTACAAAAATGTCACTTATTGGGTTTTGCTTTTACACGCCTCAATTGTTCTATAACTCCTATTTTTTTTATAAGTTCTCTCCTTCCAGTGTCAGAAGCTATTTGTGAAAGCTGGGGGTCTGTTAATACCAATGTAATAATTAAAAGCCCTGCTGCCAGCAATTTTTCATATGAAGAGATTGGCACTACTGATATGTTGGCTTACATAATGACTTTGGACCTCCTGCTGGTTACAAACAAAACAGACAATTTTTTAAACTTGCCCAATGTCAGAAATATGTGACTCAATACTACAACAACTTCAAACCAATCTCAAAAAATAAATTAATGCCCCAAGCAGTAACATCCAAAGATGTAAGGAGAATCTAAGAAAATTTGAATGACTCCTTGCCATAATTCAAAGTATAAAAAAATGTAAAGTAAAATTAAGGATTAAAGAAGTTTTAGGCATATCTAAAATTTTATAAAGTATTTTATAGATTTTTAAATAATTACTTAGTTCAACATACACAAAGAATTGATCATGTGCGAATTGCTTTCTTATTCACCTATAAAACCTCTATGATTAATTTATTACTAAAACGCCGGCACTCGCAGAAATTTTTTCGTCTTACCATCAACCGTTGCAGAAAGATAAAACACATTCTGCTTTGGGGCTATTGACTAGCGGCCATTCTGCTCCACAACAATTGTGGGCTTTATGCTACTAAGAAAACAAATATAAGAACTTCTCCAACAATTTAAGTGGGAACCTAGTTCAATCGTTTTCTCTTCAGCTTGAACTTAGTTCCTTCATATTTTCATCTCTTTACAAAACTAAAGGACTTTTTGGCTGGAACAATATATCAAATTAATAAAAAATTGAAAGTACGTGACTACTTTTCTCAATGGTCTGGCTAGGATGCAAAATCTAGACACATGTTATGACACATATAGAAAAGTAGTTAAAGGTAGATTGTTAAATAGTAAATTTAATATATATATATATTTGTTAGTTATTTTTTAATTCTAACAAATACTACTTTCCTGTCGGCTTGATAGTATATGGTAAGAAAATAATAATAAAACAACAAAAAACTTAAAATTAGATAATTTAAACCCCCAATTTCCACTCTTTCTATGTTCCCTTATATTTCTTTCTTTAGACTAAATTTTTACTTCAGATTTGTGAGAAACTGTGTTCTTTAATTGAAAAAATATACACATTTATCTGTTTTATTAATGGATTCAGTATATGAATCTTGATATATTTGGAATATGTGTTTAAATTGTGATTTGAATAGTATCATAATTTCAAGGCATTGAAAACCGCTCAGGTTTTTTGCCTTATAAAAAAAATGTCATAATTTCAAACAAATAAAACAAGTTACTTTTATTATAAACATAGAAGTAGTTATAAATTGTTTGTTTTAATTTTGCTTTCATTTACTATTTTATTATTTAATAAAAATAATTTTTTTAAACAATAGTGTTTTGTCTGTTTATTTAGGACTCTAAGTACTTTAAAAGGTGAACTCTTGCCATATGTTGTAAAGAAGCAATGTACTAAAGTTTTATCAAACAAGTTAGATCAAGACAAAGCTGCATCATTAGTGGCTTGCCATACTAAGACAGGTATACATTCAAAATAATTATACATTTTCCATTTTTAATACATTATTTTCTTTGTTTTAAAAAGTTGTTTGGAAAAATTTAATCATATTTTACAGAGAATGCACTACAGTTATCCACATATACAAATTTGGTTAAAGCATAAAAGCAGTGATTAAAGGTGCTGGTTCAGTTTGCTATAGTTGCTACAGTTGTGTAAGTTTGAAGCTATTATCAGTTCCAGTACGGAGTACATTAAGCAATGGAAATCATATGGCAGTCACTGTGCTATTAGCCCCCATAAAAACATTGACCTGCTTGTGACCCACTGTTTAGACAAAGCTACTTTACCCACTTTATTATTGATTGTTTATTTTTAATTGAGTTATTTGCCTAGTTAATATTCACTATTTATTTCACTATGCAATTCAATTTGATTACAGTTTTAAAATATATTTTACATGTGATGTGTTGATACAACTGTTATTTTTTTAACAATAATTTATACCAATAATTTATGAAATACCGAAAGAAATTAATTAACTTATTTAACACAATATGTTACAAACAAAAAACACTTTCGTCAACACCTGATTCTCCCACCAAACTGAAAAATTTCGTAGTCTGATAGTTTGAAGACACCAGATGCCAGTCATGTTTTGTTTACAAACACACTTGGCGACACCCAGATGTCCGAGATGAAGGTCAAGAAGTAAATACTGAGATTACTGCATTTTCAAAGACTGTATTATTTTAAAACTATAGTCAAAAATACAGTGGAACTTGGATAATTCGAACCTCAAGGGACCAGTAAAAAAAATTAAAATTAAAATAGTTCTTTGAAAAGGGTAGAGAAAATATTCCAATTTTAAGTTTTCATCCAAGAACCTTATTAAACATAATATTACATAGGTTTTTATCAAGTAAAGAGCTTATATACTATGTACAATATTATGTTTACATAATGATTTACGTTCAACAAAGCAGATTAATAGACAACGGTACTGTATAATGACTGTATCGTGATAACCTCAAAAGTTTCAAATGTTAAAATAAAACCTACTACCTACTATTCACCTATTCACCTATTTAACGATAGTAGTAATCCAGCAATCTAGTTAAGTCTTAGAAAAATCTACTGATTTGAAAAAAGTTTGAGATTTTCACCTGTTTCCTACAATTAAGTCTCTCGGCCATGACAAAAGAATCTAACAAATTTAAGGAACGGAAAACAGAATCACTTACGCCATTTCTACTTTAAAAAAAAACGCCTAAGTTCCGTGATGTGGTTTGTTGCTTGGGCTGCACTCGGAACAGTTTTTCGGGAATTTCCTCCACGAGTTCATCACTAGATGCATCGTCACCATCTTGTTTTTCGGAGTTCAGCGATGATTTCTTCGTCGGTCAGCTCACCACAAACTGCGACATTTTCGTCCACGTTGACCAAGTCCTCGTACGAGATGGCAGGATCGGTGAATCATCCCAGCCGTCAACTGGGGGCACAGTTTCCACTGCAGTTTTGATGGTGCTTTCTGCATTGTTTTCCTTTTCGAACCCTGCTTTTCTAAAACAGTTCTTTATTGTTTTTAAAGTCACTTGGTCCCAAGCCTGTTTACACATTCGGGATGCCTGAAAAATGTCGAGCTTGATTTTGAGATCAGCTTAATCCCCAGTAAGGATATTCTCAACCAACAAACGCCTATAATAGTGTTTTTTTTTATTATTCCTTGGTCTATAGGCTGAATAACGTAGGTCATGTTGGCAGGGAAAAAAATCACTTTTATATTTTCCATCAATGGTATGGTGTTGTAAGCAGTATAGTTGTTAATGAAAAGGATGACTTTTCATTTTTCTTTTATGAACTTTTTGTCCAATTTCAACAGCCAGTTCTCAAAAAGACTTCCAGTCATCCATGCTTTTGTGCTGTTAACATAATCCACTGGTTTCGATTTAACTTTTTTGAAGTAACATGGATTTGCCGACTTGCCGTTCATCAGCAGAGGGAGCTTTTCTGTTCCGTCCATGTTTGCAACTAGCAGCGTTATTCTTTCTTTGCTCAGCTTTCTTCCGTGACATTTCTCATCTTTAAATGTGAGCGCTTTATTTGGTGTACATTTTAAAAAAAGACTCGTCTCGTCAACGTTGAAGATGTCCTTTGGGTTTCTGTCCTGGATCATTTCTTCTAAATCCTTTTTTCATTAATTTCCATTAGCTTCTTGCTGGTTGACAGCTCTGCTTTCACCATAAACGAATTTGAACGAAATTTGATTTTGTTCCTTCAAGCCATCTAGCCACCCAGTGCTAGCTTTAAAATTTGATTTGCCTAATTCGGTAGCAAACTTTTCAGCTTTGCCTCTTAAAAGTGGACCTCTAAGAGAATATTCTTATCCTTTGTTTGTTTAAACCATTTTAAAACGCACTGGTCCATGTCTGGATTTTCCGTTTTCCTCAATTTTTTTTGGCCTTTGCCACTCTCACTTTCACAATCGAGAATTGTGTCTTTATTTTTTAGATATGTTGACAACGTGTTTAAAGGAACCCCGAAAGCCTTTGTAATTTCAGATTTTTCTTCATTCCCTTTTCCACTTCTTTAATCACCGCTATTTTCTAAGCCAAAGTCAAAAGTTTTGTATGGAACCCGAGGCTTTGATGATGACATATTAGCTCTGTACACTATTAGGGTTCAATTTAGTAACCCTTATTGTTTTCCAGATTCAAACACTACGTTAGTTAAATCGGTAAGAAACAGATCAATAACTATAATACATCGTGGTTCAGCAGTAATACTTACCTCAACATCGTTTTATTCGCTCGCCCTTGCGATTATACAGATACATACTATTTGCTACATTAGCCTACACTTATGCTACGTACATTTCCTTTACTAGGTATTACATTCGTAGGACAGACTGGATCAAGAACTCGATAAACAAAGCTACTGAATTTACCCCCTTTAAACTTTTGACTCCAAACTCAATGTGATATCGATAAAATAAGTATTCTGTTTACTCACTCAAATCTCGCTCTACTGCAGAACCGGTTTCATCCTTCAATTTCGTGTAGACTTCTCGTAGTGTCGACCTGTCTCGTGCTATCCAGCTTCCGACCCTTAGCTTCACAATACTTGGCCAAATCTCGGCCCAACGTCCTTAGCTCACTAGCCTAGCTCCCGGCCCCACACTTTAACAGACTGGCCTCGAATCTAGGTTAGGGTTATGCTTATACAACCCATCTAACTTTCGTGTTAACAAACTACACTGCTCTTACGTGCAACACAAAAACACTTCTGCCAAGCCCATTCTTCGTTATTATGCTTCCTTGTTTACCTCCATATCTGTCTTACGCAAAGTAATATCTTTACATTATGCATACTAACTCTAATAATGAATATAACTAATATATATCTTTTATTACACACCCCATCTATTCGTAACAACACACATTTTAAAACACAGGCAAAACCAAACTTCTAAACAACCACAAGTCTAATCAACTCAGAATACTGCAGTACACAGCACGTACTACTAGACAGGTGTAAGGGACGACACTACTATGAGTTATGAAATGTGGAGCGTTGCAAAACAATGGGAGGTGGGGAGAGGTTGGGCATTCACCTCGGAAGGAGCGCCGCAGGGGTGTTGTTAGTCACGTATTCAAAACAATCGAGTGAGGGTTTGGGGTGGAAGGGGCGTGGGCGTGTTGACCGCATGCCAATGATACAACGTCATTGTTCGGGAATTCCTGATCCAACAGTTTGGCTTCCGATCGGTTTTTTACATGTAAAAACTTCGAATTATCTAAAATGTAATTCGAAGTAACCACCCTTTTTTAGCATTGATTGTATATAAAATGCTAGGGACCAAGAAAAAAATTCAAATTAAAGAAAATTTCGAATTAGCCACGTTCTACTGCTCAATTTACGTGTAATATTGTTTAAGTTATAGTTCTTTTTTTAGATTTGGTTTTCTGTTTTGCTTTTTTATTTTATAAGCATCGCTGAGTTTTTAGAGTGAACCAAGTAATTAGTTGAGCAATAAAATAATTTAAATATAAATGTGATGGTAAAAAATATGATTTAAACTGTGAAAAAATCTATAAATCATTGCCAGCAAAATATTCAAAAGTTAAATTTGAATTGTTTATAATTTTTATGGCCAGTAGAAAGATTGATCTGATAAGCCTTCAGGCTGACAGCGCGGCAGTTGACGCAACCCGCAAGGAGTCCGAATAGTTTGGATAGGTTGTAGTTAGTGAATCTCCCATAAGCCTCATACTGTCAGGCGAATGTGGAACAAATAACAGTTACTGATGTTTAATTTACTCGTGCTATACACTGCTTCATTAGTTTAATTGGAATAATGTAAACACTTTTTTTAAATTTGAATATTACAGTTACTGCCTTGCGAATCAAGTTAGGCATTTTTTTAAAATTTACATATAATTTACTCGAAAATTTAGACAGCAATTCTGAGCAAAATAACAAGTATTCTTGTACATACATACATTCTTCATCACCTGGCAGGAATAAAACCATTCTAAATGCCGGACTTTTTGAAGTGATAACTTCTATTGGCCCGTTGGGCACTTTCGACTTGGCTATGTTTTCGAAATCTCGCGTCACGCCAGATTTCTCGCGAGATCTTGCATCACGCCAGATTTCCCGCGAGATCTCGCATCACGCCAGATTTCTCGCGAGATCTCGCGTCATGCTTTTGTTTAGACACAAGTCAGATCGTGGAGAGGGAATATTATTAATACATTATTTACATTTATTAGCATAGCAATCAAATTAACACATAAGAATTAGTTAATATAATATAACAGCTGATTTCGCCCATCATCTGTAATTCTTAAACAAAACCCAGCGTAGATTATATTTTGGGGTTATGTTTACAACTTCAACCATTAAAATTTCTTGTGATGTTAATTTTCTTATATATTAGTTATACAACTAATGTAGGCTTCTATAACTATAAGTTATATGAGCTTCTACACGTTATAAGATTTGCTTTGGGGTTATAAACTGTATATAAAACTAACCTTTGATCATCAATATATTCGTTTATACAAATTTAAAGAAGGATACCTACTGTTTAACTTCGCAAACATTCGTACATCTTAGTATAACATATTTGACTATTAATTTCTTTACTGTAATATTAACAACTTCTAAATCATTTGATCTATCAATATGAAATAAAAGGTAACTAAAAGATAATATTTTTACCTTTCTTTAAATATATAATAACGGATATAAATAAACAATTTGAACAAATAGGCCTACAGTTTTATAATCCTTATAATTGTACACATTTACCGAGTTAAAAATCCCCGTAGTCATAGAAGTTATCACTTCCAACGTGTGGTCTTAAGCACACCCAGTTAATTTTTTGTATATATTTTTTTTTTTCTTATAAATGATAATGATTGTTGACAATGATTGTTCTGTATAAATTACAGCATACCTAAATTTGTTTCTGCAATTTTAAAACCAACCAAATCAACTGACTTTTTAGTTTTTATTTAATAAAATGTTACGATTAAAGCTATAAACTCCTCAAGAAACATATTCCAAATTCAAACATCTAAGAAAACTCTTACAGATTGCAACCCATTAGCCAAGTTTTATTCAGACATAGAGATCGTAGTGATAAACAAATTTTCAGTGAGTGTCCTACCTTAAAAATTACTTGTAATATACATCATGTACTTGAGTAGCCATGATGATTTGACACAACACTACTAATCATGATTTACTCTCTTTGTGTTAAACCATCACAATTCCTGCAGAAACCAGATTGTGTCATGATTTGTCCTCTTTGATTAATATTTCTATCCTCTTTGATTTATTCCTTCGTTTCTATCAGATAACATTTTAAAAATTGCACTAAACATAATATAAATTCAGTTAGTCTCTGTGACTAGATAATCACTACACACACCTGGTAAATATAACATGCTCAGTCGCCACAAGTTTTTGCAGCCTTTTTAAATGTGAGGACAGTGGGAAGTAAAGTTTTAAGGAATGGCAATCCTTTGGAATGTCTTCGTGAATCCACAGAGGTGCAATCATTTAAATAATGTTTAATCACATTATTCTAAATAAGATGTAAGAAAAATCACGTTAGAAGAAAAAACAAATATATTGCTACATTTAGGAAATATAATTTTTTTAGTAGAAAGTAGATTTTTAGAAATAAATAGTCTTACCATATTTCAAAATATGTTAAAAATGTAATTCAGGCGTATATCACCTTTCCATGAGTTATTACACTTATTTGAATTGAAAAAATAGAATCAGCATGTGATTAGTTTTCTCATAAGATCAGACCATACTCATCAAAGGAAAAATACCCATAATACTGTATACAGTTTTTGTCAAATCTAAATCCGAAATCTTACTAAGTATGAATTCATTTTTTTAAAGTTTTTCAATATGTATTTTCCAGTTTAGGTTTTGGTCAATATTTAATCAAAGTCTTTACAAATTGGTTTATTTGAATTTGTTATCCTTTTTTGTATTCATAAATGTTTTCTGACACTAAGTAATTACTATGAACATGCATTATTTGCTACTTTAAGTTTTAACCCATGGTCTGAGAACCAGTCATCTAAAACACATACTATCTTAGGGTTGCACTCTGACAGTTTTGAAATATTATTCTCTTTTATGGTGGCAGTAGTATCACCAGCATATAGATTTAATCTTGTTTGATATGAATTATCCAGCTCCTCCCCTCCCCCTGTACACTACAGCTCAAGTGTAATAGTAACACCAGAAATGGTTCAAAACTATTGCATAGTAAACAAAACAACCGTAAGACTGGTGACGAACATTAGGTAGACCTCAGATAAAATGGTAAGTAGATTATATGTGCAGAGCAAATGACTCACATCATATGCAATTAATAGACATTATTATTTATGCAATTATTTATTAATAATTCATTTATAGTCAGTTTGACACTGGCACTCATTTCAAGCTCCTGGAACTGCAGATGAATTAAAATTGGTGACTCTGTAATTATTTCAACTTAATAAACTATTATTTCTTATAATTTATTAGAAAATTTCCCTAACCAAAATAAGATATTTAAATTTGTCATTTTTAGTTGTAAAATAAAAAAAAACAGCAAAGTTTTCCAACTTAATATTTTTGTTTGTGTTTTCCACCTCTAAAGTATCACACCATCATGCTTAAAGCTCATAGAAGTATCATGAAAATACAAAGAATGGTTTCTTAACACGTTCAGTGCGGAAGCCTATTATAAAGTACCTTCCATCTGGCAAATTTATAAAAAATGTGTTTTTGCTGATGAATTTGCTCCAAAAATCCATAGTTTGGATTAATTTTCTATTAAAACATATGACACACACGCTGTGTCACACGCCATGGTAAACAAACCTATACTACCTGACACACACCCATATTATTTTTAAATAATGAAAATACAGTAGTTTAACTATAATATAAAATGAAGATATTCAAAAGAGACGAAATAAATTAAAATAAGTTGTTTATTATAAATGTTACAATAACATACAAATATCAACGTACCTAAGACTTGCGAAAATAAGGTTAGATGTGATATACATCCAAATAAAAAATATTAAAAAAAGACAACATAAATTTTTAACTTTAAGTTAAATTTGAATCTATTTATATGAAGTGTATACATTTAAATAAGTTTTTTTAGTATTAATGTTAAAATCTGAATAGTTAAAGAAACAAATATCAATTTACCTTAGAAATGCAAAAAAAGTTCACACGTTGATAAACTAGCAAAGAAACATTTTGAATCGAGAACGCCGTTATCACATGAAAGCGTAGCTCTTTCTGAGGGCGAGGCAGCAACAACATTACCTGTTCGACAAATCTACAGCTTCTCCTACTATCCGTATAGTCATTTAAGTTGCCAATAACTACATGATGCGTCTCCCGCCACTCAGGAGACGCATATGTTGAGTCTTCCGCACTGAACCTGTTAAGAGTGTTCAAGGTTGAATACAGTCACTGTTTATTAATTAATACTTTAATATTAAGGGTCGGCTTTAGCTGTCGGCCATGTTGGCTGATACTCCATAGCACCAATATTAAATTAAAATCCAAATTTTTCCTTTATTTTTGATCGGAAAATTATAAACGATATGCCATTTTAAAGCTATGGTCAATATGCATGCAAATGGCTTTTTCAAAACTAAGAAAAATATTTTGTTTAATATTTATTAACAATTTAAAACATTGATTTTTAATATTTTTTTATGTTGTCACTATTAATTATAGCGAAAAACTACGCATGAAAATTATAGCCATTCGCATGAAGAATTTCGTCCCCAAGAGTTTGGTATTTTTTTTTAAACGCTATTTGAACAATTGCGGGTTTTAAATGGATTTAGGCTGAGCAATGTCCGTGTAACCTACCGCCGATACAGGTTGCTTTCTGTTTTACTAGAGCTGACCCTTAAAATAGTTTATTAAAATTGAAAAATTTAATAGCAAATAAATAATTATAACTGTTTATGCCCATTTTAGATATCATGGAGTTTGCAGAAGATTCAAATTTATCAATGAAAATTAGAATTATGTCAAGTTTCAATGACCATAGAGGTGATCAAAAAGGTGTATATCATAATGATGTAATTAAATGCTATGCACATATAGCTCCTAAATCAGCATTTGCTACAAGAGTAAACACTTTGCCAGAATTTTGTCGCATTAATAGAGAGGTGAGTTAGGAACTAGCTATATCAAATATATATTTGAAAAGAACTGTCAGATTTGAAAACTTTTTATTGTTTAAGAATAAGACATTGGCTCAAGTCTAAACTTATACGATGTTTATATAAACTCTCAAAGCTACATTTAAAGTTGGATCGGTCTCAATACGTCATAGTTTACTGCTCTATGCTGTGCACATCTGTAGTCACACTTCTTATGGCTGCTGTAATTCACTGTTGTAATGCTTAAAATATTTGATCATGTCTATGTCGACTAAGTTGACACAACATATCTATGTGTTTGTCCTTGCTTTGTAAAGACAGGCTTAGTTCTAATATATTGATTTGTTCTCTTTCAATCTTGTTAAACGATATATGTTAAATAGATTATGCACTGGCGTGACCATGGCATAGTTCATGTGCTTCCGAACGGGGACTCTTCAGTGTTAAATTTTACAAAGTGGTTAATCTATTGACAAAGAGCTAGCCTCCGATCAATTTTATTATGTTTTTTGTGTTGTGTTATCGTGTGTGTTCAGTGCCGTTATGTTTTATTTAATTGTTGAGTTCTAGCCCAGTCTAATGGTGTTTTGAAGTGGAAAGTTCTGGTGTAATTGTTTTTATTTGTTTACTTTATGTTTTTTGGGGTGCTGAATTCAAATTTGAAGTTTTCCAACAAAAATTGTATCGGCAAATATGAAATTTATTAAAAAATAGGGGGAAAATTGTATTTTTGTTTAGTTTTTGGCTCACAACTTAAAAAATTATTATTTTCTCCCAAATATCATCCTATATTAAAATAAAGAGCATAAAATTCTCTACAATTTATGTCTCTATAACTTTTTTCTACAACATTGAAGTTTTTATAAAACAAAGTTTGAAAGTTCGGCAAAATTCACTGATTTCAGAAAAAAAGCAAAATTACTTTCTGTTATGACTTTTCCAGGTTATAATGGTATGTAAAAGTGAAAAACATCACATACACCTTTTTTATTCATAAATATTACAAACTTTTAATTTAAAAATACATGTAGAATACATACAAATGACTTTGATTAAGTTAAACTTTTTAATTTCTCCGAGTCTTCTTGGCCAACGGTTCCATGATTGCTGCAGAGCTGCCTTCAGGTTCTTTTTCACCTAAAATAACGTCATAATTTTGTAAAAAAAGCTTCATTTAATAAAAAAATAAAGAGTTAAAATTAAAAAAAACATAGTCTACTATTCTTTTTTATGATAGAATTTTATTAATTTTATTAATTAAGTAGTGTCACACCCTCCCATGGCGTGCAAAAACAGTATGTTGTCAGCGATTGAGTGATCAAGTTTACAGTCTTCAGAGAAAATGAGTGTAGAAACTGTTCCTTTTCCGGGTTTTAGAAAGAATACGTTTTGATGTACACCTCTACAGCGGCCGATCATGATAACAAGTAAGTCCACGTCCTCGCCCACGATGACTGTGCAGCTATGCTGTTGTGCTAAATCTATTGCTGTGGTTACAATGAGAGTATCAGCATCCTCTTGTGCTTGTTTTGTAGTGATGTCTGCTTCCGCAAAACTGTCCCTCAACATTGAAATAAGTTGCTCTTTGTTTTTTGCATTCCCAAGGAAATTTTGTTGCGAAACTGTAGGCACCATTGTTTTGTCGATCATCAAATCCACCGATACTTGTTTACGAGATCTTCTCGCTCGCTCTACGTACTTAGTGCCTCTGCAATTTTCGTCTTGCGAGTATCCATCAAATACTACTACAGAACTGTCCTTGAACTTAGATTTCACAAAAGAAACATAGCTTTCACAAATAGATGAAAACGATTGACCTCTACTCCACACAACCTTATGGAGCAAGTATCCTCCATCTATAACATAAACACACCCTTCAAGATTTGGTTGTTCAGTAGGTGTGAATGCTTTATATAAGGCAGACTTGGTCCCTTTCCTCATACCAAAGTCATCGAATAGAGACATTGGGTACGGGCATAGTTCGTATTTCAAAAAACCTTCAAGTTCCTCATCAGACTGTTTGGCAATTGTCATTCTGTGAACAATAGTAGTTGGATTGATAGGCACGATTTCATCATGTATTTTAAGGGAATTGTTCATTGTGGAAAGTGGCAAAACTCTGTCTTTTCTGTAAAACTTGACCTGTTGAAAATCACTTCCCACAATTCGATTGATAGCAATCTGGCCAATCTGGCAGTTTATATTGCTGTCTCCCACAACACCTGTGCTAAGAGAAAATATATGTGGGACATCAGCGAATGGTTTGTGTTGCGTAAACCAATCATCTAACTTTTTCAAATCATTTCCATCTCTTTTGATTCTAGCTTCTCTCATTTCAACGTGTTGTTCAGAGCTGGTTAATGTCACTCCACACATCTTCTCCATTTCTTCGCAAATGTTTTGTAGTGAAGTCATTCCTTTTGTCCACCTGCACAGAACACCTTCACTTACACCACGGCTGTGGGTCAGCCCTCCAGCAATTTTCATTACTCTCATGAGAGATTGCTCTATGGACATGTCCGTCCATGTTCCACTCCAGAACTTGTTGGTCCTTCGAACGGTAAATCCACCACCAATAAACTTTTCGTACTCCTCAGGGCTCATTTTGTCTTTCAACGCGTGCATGTCTTGGAGGTACAGATGACAGCACTTCGCATACAAGAAATGTCCGCTTGCATGAAAATACGGTAGCATCTGATAAATAACTTGGAGGTGAAGGTTCCAGTTCGCCGATCTTTCAGCTTCTATGAATAGTTTAACAAGTGTTACCATCTCAAAGTATTGGATCCAAAGTTTAGAAGTAGCACCACGATGAGCTAAAACTTGGAGCTGAGCAGAAAACATAGTTTCCAATTTCTTTACACTACCGTTTTCATTAGCTGACAGCATGGCCGACTTATCCGCATTACAGACTAGCTCTAAGAGTTCTTCTTGAAGGTCTGGCGTCAAATCCATTGTATTGAAAATAAGTTTGGCCAAGCATGCATGAGCTAAAATATGTGCTCTAACAGCTCTTGAATAGGCATGTCCGGTCAGAATCATTGTACCACGCATCGGACAAAATTTTGTGCCCTGTATGTTTGAAGCATACAAACGTATCCTGTTTAAATTTCGTAATAATAACATCTTCCCCGTACCTATCCAGTAAATGGCTTATTATAGTTTTTCTTTCAGGAATGAAGTCACCTTTAATCTCAGCTATTAGTGTGTCTAACGAAAACTGACATTCTTCATCGTTATTTTCCGTAAACATAAAAATTTCCTCCATGGCACCACTAATTTCCTTAGCATAAGGGCCTACAGTCTTTTTAACATCAACCTTAGGTCTACGAATGTACAAGTCTTTAAGACATCTATCATGGTACTGACAGTCAGCCGCAACCATGTCTGTTATTGGCTGGATTCTGTTCATTATAGTTTTACTAAAATCATCATTTCGTATTTCTGCTTGTTTCATAACTGTCTTTCATCTCTATTTTTGTCACTTGATGAACCATATTACGTTCATGGGGAGGAAGTCGTTGCTGAGACCTTGAATAACCTTCTGGTATACATGTTCCACATAGAAAACAATGTGTTTTGAAAGAAAATTCATTGTCACCGGATGAGCGCAACTGTCCAAAAGAAGTGCTTGGTTTAGCAGCTTTTTTCAGATAAGAGGATATCATACGTTCATTTATGTACCTTTTCTGGCAACTTACATGCACAGTGATTGATTTTTTTTCCCACCAAAGCAGCTCTCTTTCCATCATTTCTCTTCTTACTCGCCTCAAGAAACGTTTCTATTGCCCTTTCCTTGGCCACGATCACTGCACCATCACTATAATCTTTATCACAAATAAAACACTTATCACTTGACATCGTTACGGAACAATTATGTTACATATCTGCACCAATGGCACCGCACTATGACAGTATATGGCGACGTGAACGAATGCAAAGCATGCGAGTACTGACGACTACACTACAGTAGCGGGCCGTGGCCGTCTATAAATAGGCCGGTGAGCGACAAGTAGAGGCCTGTCGGCGCCCCCCCCCCC
>JAGFPH010000226.1:530284-555460 GCA_018207615.1 Philaenus spumarius | reverse complement strand
GAGGCGATGGCCCCATCGTGAGAGATTGATTGTACAGCCGCTGTCACTTCTCCTTCGACCAGTTAATCGTTCTCTTCCTCTCTTGCCACTTCCTCTATGATGTCATCTTCTGTCATAAACTGGTTGTTTTCATCAGCTTCACCTGTAAGCCACACGCCTACGTCATCAGTTGTCGATGCGTTATCAGGTGAATGCAAGAGTTGTTCGTTTACCACGTCTCGCAGTAGATTAATCTCCCTCTCTTCACTTGTTCGGTTCATCTTTTTTGTACTGATCCAGCAGTGTCATGTCCAGCAATAGGGGTTTCCAAGAGCAAATGATGACTTTCTCGTTAAGATTTTCCCAAGCATTAGCGAGCGAGTATACCATGTCTTTCAGGTTTATTTCTTTCAAGGATTCAATAACACTTTCATCCTTAGACAACACATTGTACAATAAGCTCTTTTCGTATTGCATTTCAATCGCCTGGATAATGTTCTGGTCCATTGGTTGTAAGAGGGGGGTCACATTCGGCGGTAAGAACATCACACGAATAAAACTGTCGGCTGAATTCAACTCATCTTTATCGGGGTGGCCAGGGCAGTTGTCTAAGATAAGCGAAGCTTTTTCTGGTAGTTTCCGCTCCTTCAAAAATCTTTTCACTGAGGGTTTAAAATGTTCATTAAACCATTCAGTGAATACGGACTTATTCGTCCACCCTTTGCTCTGGCTCATGTAATCAACAGGAAGTTTGACGTTTTTAAATGCCCTAGGACTCTTCGCCTTTCCTATGACTAGCATTGTGCACCGCTTGCGTTTGAGCAAGGCATGAAAGTGACCCTATCCTTAGCCAATTTTTGTCCAGGAGCACTAGCTTTTCCATGATGCACAAATGTTTTTTTTTGCAACAACCGCCAAAATAAACCACTCTCGTCCGCATTGTAAACTCAGTCAGGAGTTAAATCGCTTTCTTGGATAACCTGTTTGAACCTTGCAACCATCCCTCGCTGGCTATGGTTACAATTTACAATATGGTTACGTAGAGCACATTCTTGCGTAAATTAGTCCCAGAACCGACAAATCCTTACTACTTATGTCTGTAAAATTTATTAAATCACTTTCAAAACCCTAATTTGATAATAATCTATAAGTGAAACTGTACTTGACATTTACCTCTTTCTCATTGTAATTTTTCTCGTTTTTAAAGTGTTCTTGAAGTAAATAAAACTCTTGTGTTTCTTCTTGAATTCTTGATTCCATATATTCTAAATTAGTTTGAAGACTTTCAGCTTCTTTGTTCTTTGATTCAACCTCTCTGTAATCTCTAAAACAGTCATGAATTATAACAAATTTGTATAATAATAAAATTATTCAACAGAAAACAAAAATTTTGATTTCACACATTATAAGATACTGCTAGTTTTTCGGAGTCATGAGTCAGCTTGAACAAAAAAAGATATACATAATTCATCTGAAATTGTGAAAAAATCTATATTTTTTAAATAAAAGTGTTGCAAATGAAAAGTATTTCTTTACTGACACTGACAATGGCTTGGTATTACATGTAAACTGGATGCAATAGTAGCCTATATGAAATATGTATGGCAACTACTATCATGTGAGCAGTGTCTGTAGATGTTTATTTAATTAACAGACAACATTTTTTCAACAAGGTACAGGTGTCTTTCAAATTATCTTTCAAAAATTATAAGTTTGTAAATATTTTTTTAAATTTCATTGAAGATTACCAAAAAAAAATCATTAGGGATGAATAACAAGGACCATGTTGTATTTTAATATTAAATGAAATAAAAAGTATATAAATGGTAACAATTATTACTAAACAATGTTTATTTTGAAGACACTTTCCCACCATCACAGTAGCAAAACATTAGTTGGATTGTGTTCTGGCTACTATTCAATGTATCCCAGTGTCCCCTCAATCCATTGCCTCAAGTTCATCTGAATGAGCTATTTTTCAGGAATCACAGACATTGTAAACATCACTCAAGGGATCTCTGAACAATGACCAATATACACTCTCCATTATCATTTCATTTGTAAATTTAGCCTACTTGTCTGGATTTATCCCCTCAGCTATATTATTTTCATTGATGATACAACCACAGGAATTTTATACCATGATACACCTGCTATGTAAACTAAATTGCTTATTGTGATCTAATTCATACACTTCCCAACTCTTATTCTTTATTATATTTTATTAGTCACCGCTTGTAATTTCTCTTTATGTATCGGTGAGTTTGTTCACAAACACTAATACTAACCATTAGTATAATGTGTATCAATTGTGATATGTTTTACTATCAATGTATTAAATAAAAATATGACCTGCCTTATACAAATTTTTATTTGTGTAAAAGGAATAATGAATGGAATTGAATTAGATCAACCATGTTTCAAAAGCAAGCAGATCGCTAATGGTACTGACTAACACTAACACATCAATCAAAGAGCTTTTAGTAAATCATCTTACACATAAAAACTAAATCTAAAAATCACATACAAAATCTACTTCTCTTACATCGTGTAAAACTCTTACTAAACCAGGCGATTAAAAGTACCACTCCATAAAGCGCTTCTACCAGCACAATAACAGTAAATTTTGTCTAAATCTATGGTGACATTTTAAAAAAAATGAAGATTAAAAACATAGTTACTAAATAGCATTTACTATTCATCATGTTCTATGAGTTTTTTTGTTAAATATAATATTAATATTGGAAACTATGCTAAAGAATAAATAATTTAATTATTACAGGAAAATGTCACTCACTTTTAGCACACCTACATCCGAAAAATTAATGAAGGATGAAATGGCCTACCTCTTAGCAGACTCTATATTTTCATCGAAGGCAGTTTTTTCAGCATTCCATTGTGATTGGAAATCAGAAATCTCGTTGTTGTAGCATTCCACTTTGGCCAGTATTTTTTTGTTGGTTGTGTCCACTTCTTCTATTTCAGTAGCCACCTTGTTTAAAATCTTCTTTTGATTTTCTACAACTTTCTTCTTTGTGCTAAATTACCAAAAACCACAAACTGAAATGAAATAGTCTTTTTTTTTAATTGTTAACACTTAAAATATTGGGCAAAATTAACTTAGTCTGATAAATATATCCTGCCATGTCGAACAAAGAGGAAACAACAAAACCAGATGTTACATTCCCAACAATCAATATTTTAAATCTAAATTCAGACAAAGAAGATCTAGGAAAACAAAACTCCAAGATTTTAGAAAAAAATCAAAGATTTTTCATATTTACTAGATGAACCATTTTTGTATTGAATGTAGAACAAATACAGTAATCCCATGCATTACAAACGCCTCACAATAAGATTATTTTCCTTTAGGATGAATTTCAGAAAGCAGTCCTATACAAGTTCTAATACTGTACCATTTCTCCAAAAATTGTTTCTTTGTACGCACAAGCGGCTACATGAGTGAAACAAACAGATCAAGGACATGCCACTTCAATCTCTAAATTATTTAATATAAGGGGAGGTGGGATTCAGGCAGGCAGAGTGCGGATTCCTGGACTATCTGAATTGCGAGAAACCTGGAGGTTGTTGCGATTGATATCTACGCCCGTGAAATCCTGAAAAGAGGAATTAATTGACATCCTATCTGATAAACAAGCTGCCTTAAAGGCGCTGGAATCATTCACCTTTGAATCTAAGTTAGTTTGGGACTGTTTTAAAGCAGTGAATGTAATGGCTAGACTCAATGAAGTTACTCTTAAATGAAGCCTGGCCATGTAGGTATTAAGGGCAATGAGGAAGCAGACCAACTTGCTAGAATAGAGGCTAAAAATCCCTTCATTGGCCCAGATCCTTTCTGTGGGAGGCCTAAGAGCCACCTAGAAATGTTGAAGTCTGGATGGAGAAAACTTGGTCCTCATATTGGAACGATGCTCCTGGGCTTAGGCAGTGTAAAATGTTCATTTGTCTCTAAGTCAAAAGCTCAAAAGCTTTTATTGTTAGGCACAAACAATCTTAGACGGATTGTGGGAATTCTTACTGGTCACTGCCCGGCCAAGTACCACCTCAAAAAAATGAGGCTGGTCTCGGAAGTCTCCTATCGATTCTGCTCCCTTAGGATTGAATTGGCTCAATGCCTGCTGTGCGAATGCGAGGCTCTAGCGCAGAGGAGATTTACGGCACTTCGAAGTGCTTTTGTTAGACCGGAAGAGGTCCGTGGTTTTGATCCCATGACCCTCATCGGTTTTGTAAGAGACCTGGGAGAGATCTGGGATGATCATTGATAAGGGAAAGTACACCACAAAAGATCCCTTTGGGTCGCAGTGGTGAGGAAGCCTTGAACTCTTCTATCCTTAATAATAAAAAAAATCTGTACTGCTTCTGTCACAATTAATTCGGATAACAGAAGTCCTACAGAAGGTTTGTGAAGTAAGCTATCAAGTTAACTACAAACTACAGGTGAATAGGAATAAACAAATAGAAGAACTATTCTTTTAAGAAAATGGAAAGAATACACAAATTTCTAAACTTACAAAACAAATGTCAAATAAAAATGGTATGATGCAGGTATAACAAAGGATTAGAAATAACCAATAATACAACTAAAAGAAAAAAAATTTTCTAGAAAATAGAAAGAATACACAAATAAGGAACAATTGAATTCTAAAACACACCTTAAATAAAAATGTACCTACAATGCAAGCGTAACATAAGAATAGAAATAAACAAACAAAAGAACTATTCTTTCTATAATTAGCTATTCTTTAAAAAAAATGTAATTAATAAACGAATATGGAAGAATTCTGTATAGTTAGATATAAGTTATTCTCAGTTCTTAAAAGAACTGTTGTACCAATAAACAACCTTTAAAATGTATAAATTATTGTTGATTATCGTTTAAAATAATTTAATTTTAAGGCTTAGTCCAGTTCTAAATATGTGTTCCCAACTCAAAGTGCAAAAGCAGGCTAAATGAACTAACGGTACTTACTTATTATACGGAGGCCACTATTTTTTTAAACGTTGCTAGGTTAGGTATTGTTTTAGTAAACAACAGAAATGCAAGAATAATAATAATAAAAAAATAGCCTAAAGTTCTAACCTATAGTATTTAATCTCATTATGTTTATAGTTGCTAGGTTACTATTAAAAATGGTATGTAATAAAAAACGTCTAAAAATAGTGTCCTCCGTAAAATATGTAAGTACTGTAACATTTTGTATATATCTAAATAATTTCAAAGTTAAAGAGTCCTGGTTAACAAATAAAAATACAATGAAATGTAAGATTCAGTATGTACCTACCAACCTACTTATATAGCCTAGCCTAGAGCAGTCAAAATTAATACCTTAATAAAGTAACTTCGGGATTTTGAATGAGTAAATTAAACCACAGTAAATACACAAAAGATAACAATCTTAAGCTAAATTAAATTTAACTTACCGTATAACATAAATAAATCAAATTTTAGTCATTAAAATTAGCCTAAATAAAACAAAGGCAAGTAAGAACAAAATCATTGTATTTAACCGATATAGATTAAGTTAGTTTTAGTGTAAATGAAATTATAAATTAAGTAGAAGCATTGTGTATAATTTGAATTATAAATGATTACTTGTAAAATTCTAAAAGAAAGTTTGTGTGTTTCGATAACCTTAAAATAATACAATTGCGTAAGTAATACAAACTCGATTCACGGCAAAGATGATTCCATTGTCTAAACTGTGACCAATGAAAAGGAGCAGGATTCAAAAACAGCTGTGAGAAATACAATACGATACTGTTATGTGAAAATATAAAATGGATATTTTGGACTTTATTAACAATTCAAAGTGAAATAAACATTAAATACAATTAAAAAAGTGATACCAAGGACATAAAATATAACGGTAGTTGTAAAGTTCGTTATATTTAATAAAACATGTTTAAATACACGCTAAGCAAATGAACACTGCTAACAGAAGTTATGGAGTTAAACTATAAATGGCCGTATCGATTCTTGAAGCGGTAATTGTTTAAATTTATAGGCTTCCTTTTTTACAGTCCTTTCTGAATACCCATATAACACAGTTGCATTTTGATGAGCAGTAAATTAAACCAAATTTATAAGAAGAATTGAATTGACTTAAAGACTTTAAACACTGAATAGAAGAAAACTAAAATTAAATATCAGAGCTATAATAAGTAAACCTGTTTGTATCAGCACATAATAGAATCTGCAGCCTAGGTAATATTCTACCAAATTTTACCAACCCATATAACAAAGTACCAGAAATTTGATCTTCTAAATTAATAGACTTGAGAACATTTCATTTAACTTCGATTTGGCCATATATATATAATAGTGAACATTTTTAATAATAATAATAATTTAGTTTGTAATATTTCTTTGTAGTAGTTTTAAGTGTAATATTAAGTGATTGCATATTTAACTAGCCAGGTACTCTTTAACCCGAGAGAGAGAGAGAGAATATCAATTAAAATTTATATAGTCATTAGTATATTAAGCCCATACATCAAAGAAAATAATATTGTTTCAGTGCTCTAGTAAATTTAAAAATAATTGTGTAAAGAGAAAATAATTTCAATTTAATAAAGTACAAATTTGTTAACCATAAAGAGTGAGTCATTGTAGAAGTTTGGAACAAATAGAATAGTAAAATTCATTAATATCATATTATAAGTTTTGGTTTCCACAACGTGTGGCATTTTAAATTTAAAATAATATATAATAAAATAATATTATAGTACCAAACTAACTCTATTTCTCTTCTTTAAGTTTATGGGACCAAAGAAAAATTAGAAATATAGGAAATAACATTAGCCCAGGTTCAACCAATGTAGAATTTTAGTTTTTCTTTATCTGAGACAAACTTTACGGTTTTATGCATTTTGACAAATTAAGTCTCTTGATTTCATAGTCAATAAATTGATAAAAAAACATCCTTTTCTAAATCTATAATCGTTAACAAATTATAAATTACACTGCTCTTGAAGGCCTCCAGATTTGAAAATTGAAATTTTAATAATTTTATGGTTCCTTTATAGCACCTTTATACATGACAAATTACAGATGTTTTGCAATTTGGAAAGTAGTATTTCAAATAGATAAACAAACATTCACATTTAGTAATATGGAACACATTATTAAATTTCTTTATAAATTTAAAACAAATAATAAAGTTTTTCACAATGTATCTGAACAATTTCCTACTTAAAATAATTAATCCAACAACATGAATTAATGAAACAAAGTAAAGTGTAAACTTGACACAGAAATTTAATTAGTTAATTAATGTAACTTGGAGCTGCTTAAAACTTGTTTTAAAATGAAAAAGCTGAAACTGAGTTAGAACAAATAAATCAAAACTTTGGCAATAAAATTTCTCTCTCTCATATATTTATAATTTTTTTCTCAAATTTAGATATATATAAATATTGTTTATTTCAATATTATCTCTTAAGTTGTCTTCTGCTACATTGTTAATTATACAGGGTTTAACTTGGAACTGCACACGCTTAAATTCAAAATGATAATAACTTGGAATTTGAGGTAACTCTTTTAAATGGTTGAGCAATATTAGATTTTTAGTTACTTAACGTATTCCTAAAAATGTACATTTACTGAAACAACGGACATTTACGGGTTTGAATCTATCTAAGAGTTATTCCACTCCCCTTCCTTCATTGAGAACTACATTAACACAATTCCAAATAAATTGCTAACCTAAACATTTAAAATGAGGACTAATTAGACTACAAATACAGTTATAGGTCTAGCTAAAAACTAAAGTAAAACACCGTATAGAAGTTTATAGCCTACAATGTAAATTCACAGCCTTGGTTTATAATATTAATGATCAAGTTGATACAGGGGGAGGGGAAATTCACAGCATGGGAAAGGCCCAGTATAACGCCATGGTTAGACCAGTTCCATCTTATTTATTCAAATTTAATTTTTCCTAAATTGTCTGCTACAAACATTATGGAATTTTTGTTTTGACACATAAAGTCATGAGTTTTCGAGATCAAGGAATTAAATTAAAAGTTTCCATTTTAATAACTTTAACGGTTAAAACGTTATGATTTTAAAGGGGCTTTTTGAGAATTCCAAAATTCAAAATCGTTTTTTTTTTACACTGTTTATCCTGTGACATAGTATAAAGTTTTAACTTTATAACTTATGCCCTATATCTTTATGTCAAATTTAAAGTTTCTAGTATGTTGGGAAGTATTCAAAAAATCACATTTACTTGACGAACTAGCTTTGCTCGTAAATCAATCCCAGTGACGGAAAAAAAATAAAAAAATAAAACCAATACCAAATGGCACATTTGAGCTGAATCTATAATTATTACTTGCTACACAACTAACAACATTTCAGTTTAACAACCAATACGACAAATAAAGTATAGAATATAAAATCAGATGATTTATGCACCCTAAATAAAATTTTAAATATCTAAAAGTTAAAAATCTTGTTTGGTTTTATATAAAACAAACTTTGTCGCCATATTGGAACTTAATAAAGAAAATTAAGAAAAAAGTTATAATATAATCGTTTTTACAATACAAAAATCTACAAGTAATATCAGTTTCATTGAAATCGGTTCATAAATATTGAAGTTAGTTTTTTAATACTATTTTAAAACTTTTAGATGTAGAAACACATTTTGAATTTCAATAATTTTAGAATTTTTCTGTTAAAAGTACTATAACATGCTTTTGTTAACAATTTTCAAGTCTGTAGTAAATCTAAAAATGTTTACATTTTTTTGAGTTAACATAAAATTAACTTTGTCGCTATCTTGAAACTTAAGAGTCATGCTTACCCGTGGGGAGAAATCACATTTTAGTTACTTTTTATTTCGTAAGCGCTGCCTGTATCAGTGCTCGACCCAAAACTGAACTGTCACTGCGAATTCTCCTTTGCCCCCTCCATCTAGTCGGCACACCAGACAGAGTGAGAGAGACAGAAAGTTTAACACAATATTTCATTTCATTCCTTTGCCTTACCGTGGTTTCAGTTCAGAATCCTTATTTTATGTTGGTAGTTAAATGCAGTAGTTTGGTGGTTGGTCTGATATAAGAGAAAGTAATGATTTAGGCCTATACAATATTTCCGAGTTTGATAAGTGATAATTTATAAAGACAAAATGCACAACATTATTTTCCAAACCATTTTTTACAACAACTTTAATTCAGTTTATATAATTAATTTTGAAATATTATTTTTTATTTTAATCTATAAATGATTTTAATACACAATTTGTATTCTAAAATAATTTTTTTATAATATTTAAAACATAAATAATACGAAAAGTCTCCTTTCAACAAACGTTCTTGTGCCGTAGACTTATTTAAAAGACATGTGTTATAATTAATTTACCTTCTGCCAAACTAGGAGGTAATTATTATTAATTATACAGTTATAATTAAATAAATTTAACACAAATTATATTTACGAAAAACATATTCGCAAAACAATTTTATCTATTTGGAATACTAGCTGTCGTACCCGACTTAGTATTCATTATTAATAACTACTGTAAGACTGTAATCGTATTGTGACATATTTTGTATAAACTATGGGAAATTTAAATATTATTAGAATCTTATGAAATAGGTCAGATAGTAAAATGATTGAACAGCTTATTCAAATCACATGACTTGTATAAATGGTTTAGGCAATATAAACAAAATATAGTTTATACGTATTATATTTAAAAAAAATTGGAAAACGGTTGACCCTAAAGGCCATCCATGTAACTTCCCGCTAAGTTTAATTTACAAATAGTACAAACACTATTTTTGGAAATTTTGAACTGCCATAACTTTTGAATGAATCAACCGATTTTTATGCGATTTGCGGCAATCAATGCAGTTTTTTTAATTCCATTGAAAGAATCAACAACAAAAATTTTTCAGATGAAAAGTTTCTTAGAAATTGAGGAAAAGCACTTTTTTTTATTTTCTTTCGTTCACGATATCTCGCGAATGAATCAACCGATTCTTATGCGATTTGCGGCAATCGATGCAGTTTTTCGAGTCCATTGAAAGAAACGACAACAAAAATTTTTTTGATGAAAAATTTCGGAGAAATTGAGAAAAAACACTTTTTTTTATTTTCTTTCGTTCACGATATCTCACGAACGAATTAACCGATTTTGACCGGATTGGTAGCGATCGACGTCACTTTTCAAGGTTAAAAGCTGATTAGATTTTGGAATTGATCGGTAGAGCCGTTAAAAAGTTATTAAAAAAAAACTGATTTGAAAAAAATTTATTTCTTAGTTTTTTCGAAATTTCTCAGAATCTACCAGTCCGAATTAGTTGAAATTTTCATGAAATCTAAGTTTGATGGAACTCTTTAGAACGCCGTTTGGTAGGATCCAATCGGTTAAGCCGTTAAAAAGTTATAAGCGGGTCACATACTTACATACACACACACATACACCCATCGATGTATAAACACACTGGATTGCGCGCTGAGTAGTCTGAAAGGTTCGAGAAACGAGCCGGCCGGCGTGGAGCTTCCCCCTCCACTGGAGGGATAGACCCGCGGTGGGCAGCGTGATAGATGGACAGTGATACACGTTGTTGTTGTTATATACAGTTCAATTCTTTGATTTATCCTCTACACTTTTTTATAATAATATGTCATTTTTGGGCAGAGGAAATAGTATTCCTAAATTACTATTCAAAACAGGCCTAGTTTTGTTAGCAGTCTTGTAGTAGGAACATAAAAACTGGTGTTTTCAAAATAAGAAATTTGAGATTGATCAATGCTTTTATACAGTTCTATTTTAAAACTAAATTACGAAACTTTTTTACATTTATGAAAAAAATTACAAAAAATGTTTACTACTTTTTATATAGGCCTAAAGTTGAACTTTTTCCTTTCGTTACTAAACACTAGGGGCTCTGCCCCTGGACGCTTCGCTTCGCTCGCAGTTGGAAAATTCGCTAATGAATCTCGTTAATCTTTGGCTCGTTTGTACATTGGTTTGTAAAATTATGAAACCAGGCTTAAATATATTAACGGTAATTACAAGATTAATTATAACCTCAAATACATGCTTTAGAAACATGAGAAACTTTCATTACGATTTTAGTCCTAGTTCTACTATCTTCTGTCAACTAATGTTTTGAAACCAGGACTAAATATACAGTAGTAAACATAACCTCAATACTATGTTTCAGAAATGAGCCAGGCCTATATTACAAAATTGACTATTAGAATTTATCCATTTTTGCCAAGTTTACTTTTTTTTATAAAATAAATTGTTAAATCAGAACAATTTATTCTAATTCTAACGTGCTAAAACAGTATAAATTAGATTGTTTTTTAATAGTAATTAAAAACTATCCAATGAACAGCTGATTTAGGATAATACTCAATCTCATGGCTTGTTTATAAACAGCTGTTTTGATTGCTTTATTTACTATTTCGTTGTAATTTTGTAACCAACATGGCAACCCATAAGACCCTATGTTAAAATTTTTCAACTTTTAAATTAGATTTTCTAAAAAAATTGCGTTTTTACACGAAATACAACTATATGGGTGTACTTAAAAATCAATACTACACTTAAATACAAAATTTCTTTGAATTCGTTACAGCCGTTTTCGAGACCCACGACAGATACAAACAAAGATAGATACAAGAATTGCTCATTTAAAGTAATAGGATGCTTGTTCCTTGAGCTAATAACTTTGTTAATTTTACTTCAATCATTTTGTTTACTTGCAAAACTGGCATATATGAATTCTTTAAACCTTTATCTACAAAAAAGCTATGGAACACTTTTGAATGAGTTTAGAATAAACGTGTTGACTAAATGGTTGAAATACAAAAACTTGGACGATTTTTTTACAAATTTGAAGTTTACGGTCATTTTGTGAGCTTATGGTTTGAGATACGGAAAAAATCAAGAATACTATTTTGTTGAAAATCTAATTTGCTACCCGCAAAATATTAGTTTTTAAATTCGACTTACAGTTAAGACTCAAACTGGCTTTGGAAAAAAGCTTACACTGAGAGCTTACAATTCGATCACTTAAGTCAATGGAATAACTTTACTAACTTTTAAATTAAATCAAGCAATAGCGAAGCATTGCTGGGTCCACTAGTTTACTATAAAAATAAGTGTTACATACTGTATAACAATTAAATATTGTTTAGAAATTAAAATGATTATTTTATAAATAATGTTTGGTGCCGTTGTTGAAGCTGAGCAAAATAAATTAAAACATTTGTGAGCGTTACATTAACTTTGAATGCTTCACGTGTTGTTGCTGTCCCTCCAGTGGTGGGGGAAGCGGCTAGGCCAGCCGGACCGTATTCAATACACGCAGCCAGCGATCCAGTGTGTTTATACATCGATGCATACACCCTGACAGGGTACAACCCTCTCGAGAGTGGTCAGGGAAGATTCCTAGGACCTCAAAACGTCGAGATCTGATGAATACTCGATTTTCGAAAAACGGGGTGAAACCAATAACTTCCCGATTTTAGAAAACTTTCAATTTTCTTAGCGGGAAGTTAAAAAGTAGGCTACTTATTACACTCCATACAAAATTTGTCTGGTTTTGTTACTAATTCTCTAAGTTTGTTGCAAAAATTACGCAGAAGGTGATTTTTGCACTCAACCTTTTCTACGGTTAAATTTTTGTACGGCCGTTTATCAAGAATTTCCTTGTAAACACTACTATCACCATCCCCTATAAATCTATAAATTTATATTATCACATGCCTAATAGGATCATCTAGATAATGTCAAAAATCAATTGGTCTGGGAAATAATTGTGCACGAGATAGATCTGCCTCGTCATACAAATTATAAATAGGCCTACACTAAACAAGTGCGGGATTTTGTACTAATAGGAAATTTAAAACCCGTAACTGCCAGGAACCGCGACAACCACAGGCTTTGTTTAATCAACCCGGCAGATTAAAAGGCGTTACATAGATTATCAATTAGTTACCGTTTCATAAAAGAGTAAACAAACTACAATATTGCTGACTTCCCTTTGATTGCAATTCTGAGGTTTTATAAGTAGTAAAATCTACGTGAAAGGAAATGACACAGGAAGTCTTGTGCCAATTAAATGAAAAAACATAACTCCTTTTTTTCAGAAATAAAAGGTAGGCTACGCCTGAAGCTTGTAAAATACTATTAACAAAATTTGTTAAAACCAGTATAAGGTAGCGAACAACATTAAACCAACATTAACCTAACAATACGAAAATATGAAAAAGTATAAACAGATTTTGATTTATTATTATAAATTTCGTGGTACACAAATAAACTTTAATCTATAATTATTTACCTGCAATAGGTAACCTAACTATTATGGTGATAAGTAGTTATTTCAAAATATGGGTATAGGCTACTAATAAGTTAAACATTTTAAAAGTAAACAATAATCATTTTTGCAAATCAATTATGTAGTTACTATTATGAAATAAATGTCTGTAAAATTTACGAACAGTTTTGATTTGATAAGATGTATTTTGAAGATTTGTAGTTTAGCAAGTGAACAGAATATACAAGTAAAATACAAATATTAGTTCTGTTGTAAATTATATATTAAATAGTCTTCTAGAAACAAAATTTGTCATTCATTCGAAAGTTTTTAGGCCTAAACTGAAGGAAGAAAGTATAAATGTAACAAAAACTGTATTTTAGGCTTAGTTAAAAACGAGTTTCAGACAGTTCGAATTTTGTTGAATAATATAAAAATATTACTCTACAAATTAATTTATAAATTATATACAAGATTGTATGCAAAACGTAACTTTTATTTTCCCAGTATGTTTTTAGTCCTGGAGGTAAACGCCTCTTCTTTTTAACTGCAGAGAGATTCAAGGCCTTCGCTTTTCTTAGTCTTTGTTTTTTAGAAGGCATGGTACTGTATTAGCAATTATTGGTAAAAGGCAGATAATAAAGGCCTAATCTTAGTGACGAAAAGAAAATGAATAAAATACCTAAACACTAACAACTGTTGATTTCGCAGTAATCAAACAAAATCGAAATCGGTCCGTTTGAATTAATATTGACAGTGTCAAAATCTTTTTTACAAGAAAATACAATAAGGTCCAGTATAACACAATCAATTATGATTCATAATAATATTATTTGTAGTTGTACTACTGCATAAAGTCTACGGAGGGATAGAAAGGTGGGGGACAGGAGCAGGAGGGAGAGTAGGGGTAAACAGCACTGGCACAACCTATTGCAAAATCCTTGAACTACTACAGACTTGCACAAAAATTATTCTTTGAAATAGGTTAACTAAACACTTTTAAACACAAAAATGGAAATAGTATGAATTAAAACAATTCAATAGTTCCCAAAACGAAATCACAAGCTCTCGTTTCATATAAATTTTATTTTTAAAATATACATTTTGAAATATGTAAAAACGGAACGAAAAACACGTATTTTTTCTTATGGGAAATGCTAAATTTGATTTCCAATTTTTGTACACATGTTTTATATAAAATGATTAAAACTATTCAATAGAAATGTTTAATAGATTTAGTTGTAGATAACTATTTGGACAAAATCTTGCTAAAAGCCTTAGTTTCACGGTAAATAACAAATTAAGATTCACCTCCTATGTTAATAGCGCTGTCACTTTCACAGCGCACTAAAGTTGGTATGCATGGCTCTTAACAAAGCAAATTATGATAAAGTGAATGACAGATTTACTTTTACAATGCATAAATCTAAGAATAGTATAAGTGTTTCATCAAAATCGGTTTACAAATAACAAAATTGGTTTTTATACACCATTTTGAAACATTTGGTTATGAAAAATCATTTATTATTTGTATAGTGTCGGATTGTTTTGCTAAAAGTACTATAAAGTGCTTTGATTTGAAAAGTTTCAAGTCTGTAACATATTTTAAACTTAAAAATTTTTTTAGGTTTACGTAAAACAAACTTTGTCACCATCTTTAAACTTAACAGATATGATTTTACAATATAAAAATCTACAATTAGTATTAGTTTTATCAAATCAGTTCATAAATAATGTTAATTTTTACCGCCATTTTTAAACTTTTGGTTATGAAAAGTATTTATAATTTGTATGTTTTTTTAATTTTTCTGTTATAAGTACCACTAGGTGCACACACTGCATATCTAGTACTTTTAGCATATCTAAAAGTTAAAAATCGTTTTAGGTTCACATTTAAAAAAACTTTGCCGCCATCTTGAAACTTAACAAAGCTAACTATGAAAAAACGACAGTATAGTTTTTACAGTGTAAAAATCTATGGAGGGGGGGGTGAAATCTATGAGTTTCATTATAATTGGTTGATAAATAACAAAGCTATTTTTTATCCACCATTTTGAAACTTTTGCATGGTTTTATAATTTTTCTTTTGGAAGGTACTTATGGTTCTTTTGGTACTTTTTTTCTTTGTTATGGCTTTACAGCATATAACATTATAGTATAGATTAGGTACTGATTAGAATAAAAGTGTTTAAAACTTACTGTGTAGAGTGAATCAATTCAATAAGTTCTGTAAGATTAGACATTCTCTCTTCTTGTTTGTTCTGTTCCTTGATAAGCTGTATCTTCATCTGCTTCTGGATTTGAAGTTTATCTTGTATGTTTTCTAACATCAAATGTTGTTCATCTTTCTTCTTACGTAAGGATACCATATCAGTAACTAAACTGGTAGGAGAAATAACAATTTGAGATTTCACTTTTGCCATCTCTTCTTCGATCTGGAAAATAAATTTGTATTTTTTTATCTATTTCAAAATGTTTATAATAAGGGAGGGTTAAATTTTCTTTTAAAATATAAAGGGGGCATATTTATCAATTATTAGAACTGTATTATTAAGGACAAATAATTTTTTTATCTTGAAGGGCGTATAACTATTTTTATATTTGGGCATATATGTTTTGTTTAGTCAATAAATTAATTGATTCATATTATAGCAGTATTTCACTTGATTTTCCTCTAAATAAGTGAATTGTGTTCCTGTAAGTTATATACTAACAGCATTTAGTGGTTTGGTAATTTCGTCACTGAAGGTAAGATAAATTGATTTTTCTAGGAATTGACTTGTGCAGTTTTGTGGCACGACCCCCGTCTAGCCCTGTGGCTCCCTGACGATGGTGCGACTCCCTTTTTGGGTTGTGCCTTCGGTCCTCTTGCGGACGTACGTGCGTTGTCTGGATGGACCATGGGTGAGAAGGTTCTTCAAATAAGGTAACGAACGACTGTTTCACTTCAAAACGTTCATTCAAAGCAAAACAACCTATTCCTCTGCTGGTCCGGACTTACAACTAAACTAAGCTAAGGTAAACGCAAGCGAGTCTACATGGTGTGATCTGGAGTGTTCTCCAGACCATGGTTACTAACAGACTGATTTAGGCTTGAACATTTAGCTTCAAGCCGGCTCCTCCCTCCTTTAACTATAAACTGTGATGTCAACTATTGTTAGAATGCAAGTTATTATTTAGCACAACCACTGTCAACATAGATCCTATGGTTATTGTCATATAAGTTGGTGGGTACCTGTCACAGTTTTTAGGGCCCAGTAAACCATTCCAAATTTTCTTTTTGTAAATTACAACATTGCTTATATCCGGTTATTCATTGTCCACACTGCATCATTATTGCAATAACATTTGAGGCTTTGAATTGTCTTACAATGTTCACTAAATAGAAATCTCTGTAAACTGCTCAACTTTCTCGTTTTTTAATAGCCGAGTTGTCTCTACACACCCATTCCAATAATATGATTCCATCCTTCGGTACATGTCTTTCGTTGTTTTTCAATCGTAGACAAGTATTTAAAAAAGCAAGTTTACATTTCCTCTTTTAGTATTTCTGTATTTAATTGCCTAGTAAAAAACTTATAAAACATGGGAATGTGATATAATATCCTTTCTATTATACTGTATTTCACAAGATCAGTGTCAATCTTCTTAAATCTTTCAATTACTTGAACATTAAAAAATGTTTGTGCATTACCCTGCAATGACTTATTCAGGATATTTAACCATTCAAATACATCAGTCAACTTAGCTACAAAATATTAATCGCTAATTTTCTCAGCAGCAAATAAATTTTTTCTTCTAGCAGAAAAGAATTTAGTCTGTTTCTTAGATGATAAACTCATTGCAGTGAGTTTTAATGTGCAAATAATCGAGCACTACTATAAAATAATACAAGAAACTCAGAACTTTTACCGAGTCACATTTATGTAAAGCAGACAACTGGTAAAGATTTTATTTTTATTATGTAATAGAAATGACATTGCTGATATTCTAGTCGATCACCTGCTTAGTAGAACAGAAGCAAATCGCTGGATGTATTTTGATTTAAGTTTGTCGATAATATATAGTTGGAGTGCTAGCACGAACTAACAGAACAGGAAGTATTTAATTTAATTTTGTATATTGTGAGTTGTCTGTGTTTTATAATAATATTATTTATTATTTTGAATTTCATTTATGCTTTCTTATTATATTTATTTTGAATATATCATTTAAATATATACTTATAATGAATAATATTTATCACTAAACTTGAAAAATCAGCTGTTAAGTTTGTCTGATTTTCATTGATGCCTGCAATTCATGATCGTAAATACTTCTACAAACCTATTCAATTTAAAAATTAGATTGTGTTACACAAGACTTGCAACGTTCGTGTGATGTTGTTGGTTATGTTACGTAGAAATTTGTATAGAAGTAGGACTCTAGTCAGCATTGGCTGTTGGTAGACGTTGATCATCTATGTTTATACAACTGTTCTTTTATAATTTGTGATTTAACTTTTTTGACTAATTTTTACTTTGATTTCTTTTTATTTCATATTATAAATTATAAACAATATTGTTCATTTTATTTTGTTTTATCAGTAATACACTTCTTCAATTTTTTTTCAGATATAAAATAGTGGACAACTTCAAACAAGTTTGCTCCTTTTGTTCCAACCTCAATTTCTTTACAAAATAACAAACTTCTATCACCTATTTTTCATTGACAAATCATACATATCAAATCAAATTAATAAATCTCTGATTGCAGTTCTTTAAAGTACTAAAAGTTTATAACTTACATCTGGTGCTATGTCTAGCAGAAGTATTTTGTAAGCATCATTTTAGACATATCTACAGCAGCGGGCAAAATTACTACAGTAGAACCTCGATAGTTCGAGTCGCAGTAGTTCGAGGGGAAGGTCCGAGTATTTCAAGCTGTGTTTGCAAAATTAAAAAACAGCTTTTTTAACTATTTTAAAGCTTTTAAAACATTGATTGTAGCTCGTCTTCAACATTATTTTGTTACCACCACCCCATTGTACGTTTAAAATACCAACTAGTCTTTTAAAGGTGGAAAGGATCAAAGTGGCTGGCTTGCGTTCACTTGGCAGGTTTGGCGACACACCACAACTCACAGGTAGGTAATGAGTCAACATTGGGTCTTGCCGACGACGCTTATATCTCATGTCAGCTCAGACATACACTCGTACTTGACGGTCTCTCCCTAAAAAATAGTTAAATTTCAATAATAAACTGTCAGTTCCCACGGAAGTATGTGCGCTACGCATATTGGAGTTTTGTATAACATTGTCAATTAGTGAGTGCATTCTTTACTGTTTCTGTTAAAAGTGTTTTTATTTTTTTATGTTTTAATTTTGATTGTGTTTTGTAACGAAAAAGCTAAAAGAAAGTTTGTGCCAATTAAAATTAAGTTAGAAACCTTAAAAAGACTAGACTATGGTGAAACCTTGAAAAACTTGCACCTAAGTACGGTGTCGGTGGAGTAACTGTAGGGGAATGGTGCCTTAATAGACATAAACTCAAAACATTTACTACTATTAAATGTTCTAATATTTCGACTAATATTAAAAAATATAGTATTCTTTATCTCCATTTCTCCAGGTATTCTGAGTTTTTTATAGTTCGAGGTACAGTCAAGGCTCTACTGTACTCCTATGAAAATCTTCTACTTTGGGTAATTTGATATTCAATTTTGTAATAAGTCAGAAAAGCGTTGTTTATTTTAGAATGTTTAAAAACGGAGACTTTGTTGATATTTCTTGTAAAAAATCTACTATTTGAAAGAAGTGTTTCCAGATGTCGGTTACTTTAATTGGCCTGAAGCAGAGACTGTGCTGAACATGTCTTAAAGCCAATAACACATTGTAGATGCTAATCACCACCTAATTTCTACAAGTAAAGTTTTGTTTTAAATATATACCTATATTTACAGATTTTCTCATTTTTCAGATTTCACATTGATTTACGTAATGAGCCGATTTGCCACAATCCGTCTTTTAAAAGTGGAACTTGAAACTTCCAGAGCATCTTTTCATTACTAGGCACTGATCGGACAATCAGAAGATAAGGCGAAGATTGTTGTTCAACAACTAGTTCCAAGAAACTGTAAGCACTGCACCTAGAGTGCATTATTTACATGATTGTTCTGTACAAAGTACACATTTCTTACAAAGAAACTAATAATGACTTGCAACCATCCAGGCAATGTTGTTCTTTTTTTACTTAAAAACTGGTAGAACTGGTTAAAAACTGTTAGAACTGTATCTTTTTAACATCAATACTCATGGCCCCTCAAAAGATGTGATGGGACTATATTTGCCTTACAGATTTGCACTTAATTACTAACATTCCTTAAACCTAATATGAACAAACAAAAATATAAATTGAAGAAAACTTTGATTTGTTTAAACATAAAAATGTCGCTTTGCATTTTTTTTTTTTGTACATAAATACTCCTACAGTTATTAACACAACAATTTATCCTAAAGTTTATGTGCTAACCATATATAGTAAACAACCTCTGTTTGTAAATCAATTGAGCAGTCATAACGCTTGGCTTAAGTCTAACACTACTCAAATTTATTGTCACAAATGCCGCACGAAAAAACACAAAGAAATGACTCGACTTTGTCACTTCTCTAAAGCACTTCTCTACTGCTCGACAGAAATATTTTGACAATAATATAAAGGATACCTTTGGTTTTGTCAAGATCGTAAAACTGCCTTTATAACACTACTCTTTATAAATAATAACTCAAAATCACAGTTTTACAAGTTTTACCTTTAATGGCAATTTATTTTTTATAGGCTAGTTTAGCAAATTAGATTGGTTAGATAAATCAGCTAGTAATACAATTTGTAGTAAATTCGGTATTCATGTACCATCCATTCTCGGGGTCTGGCACTCGATTTTTGACATGAACAGACTTTTATCCTAAATACGCATATTTTGAATTTACAGATATAAAATTTTTAAATAAGAAATTATGGCGTCTATTTTTTGTCTATTGGAAGTTAATTAAGTATTTTGATTGATGAAGTACATTGATAGTTTAACTGTTAATATAGTAGACTATACCACGTTCTACTCTTTATGTTCACTGATTAATACACATTTGATTGGTTAAAATCACATTTTAAATAAGAAAACTTTCTTTTGAAGAAATTTGGCGTCCCTTTTCTTGGTCTATCCGTACTCATTCACTTTCCAAATGTACGCTTCACTTCTTTGTCTTGCGTACGCATCCATTGACGTCATTGCCGCTACACACGTTCCTATTGGCTAGTCGCGGTGCTTTCTGGTTCGTATGTGAACTGCAATTGCTGTACTGAGCGGAAATCACCATGATTTAAATTTGACATGAGTTTTGTTTACTTATTGCATTTTTTGGTATTTACGGATTAGCGATTATAATTTACTTTGGATATCACTAGATTTTCAAATGTAAATTTTTTATTTTACATTAAATGATTTATTATACAAACCGTTTTATAAATAAAGCTCATGGGTCAAGTAAAGTACTGAATATATAGGTTGGTTTGTCAATAGGCTATTATATTTCAGACTGATTACTTTTTCTTTAGATGGGATTTGTAACGTTATACCTTCCAATCAGACGTCACTCTTATTGTGGCCAGTCATTTCAAACTTGTATGAACAAATAACAAGGGAGGGAAATAGTTTAACATTTAAATGCTTATTGTGTTTACCAAAATTTAAAACAATCAAGGCTTCAGCAATTTCTGCCTTCAATTTAAGGACCCACATAAAGGTAAGTTGTGTTTTAGCCGTTTTAGGTTGTTGCCTATTAAATTTTTGTCGTCTATTATTGAGATTTGTGTTTTATTATAGGGCATACGTTCAAGGGCGTTTACATATATTATAGGGCGTTTGCAAGCATATATTCAAAAATTTGCCAAATATAGTAATTATATATTAATTCGAAAGTAGCTTTTTTGTAGAGAAAGGTTCAAAGAATTTATATATGTCAGTAAAAAAGTGATAGATATAAATTTTACAAAGTTATTACCTCAAGAAACAAAAAATGTTCAGTAATGAAAGGAAAAGGTTCAACTTTAGACCTATATAAAAAGTAGTAAACATTTTTGTATTTTTTTTTCAAAACATACAAAAGTTTTGTAATTTAGTTCTAAGAAGAACTGTATCAATATATTTATCAATTTCAAATTTCTTGTAGAGTGTAGATAAATCAAAGAATTGAATTGAATAATTGTAAAATGTTGTTTTCTAAAAGAATTCATTTAGTGGTCCTCGAATCACAAAATGATATCAAATGAATAAAAAACTCGAATAGGTTCCGAAAAATTGCTTCGAATCACAAAACTGCAAATAGCAAAAACCAAATCTTGTGGGAAAAGGAAGGTTATGTTCGTGACATATAGAACATTTTAAAACATTATGTATTAATATACCTATAAATCCTATAATTAATTTATACATAAGATACAGGCAGTCCTTGTTATCGCGGTCCCGCTTTACGTGATTTCACTTTTACGCAGTAAAAAAAAGTAATTAAACGGTTTAGAATTTAAGCTGAGTTGCTTGGAGTGTAGGCTACTTGATAATTTCATAAGTTATGGGAGCGTTTTTTGTCATCTCACTCTCCCCTCAAGGTCAGGGAGATGATCTCAAGGCTCTCATAATTCATAACAGTACCGGTACCTCTACCCACCCCTACTTGCTCTATCATTGTTTGAGTTTGTCTATTTTTAGAACTTAGTCAAGTCAAAGCATCAAGCAATCTTTCACTGTCAGTACCAGTAGCGAAAATATTCTAATCTAAAACGTAGTAAAAACTTAATTTCTTTCAAAATATTTTACTGTAATTTCAATTAATTCTCCCTACAACTGTCCATGTTAATGTTTTTCAACGGCAAGCCATTTCGGTACGTGTGCAACAATGTTTTCAAAAATTCGAAAAATATAGTAATTATAAACCAATCTAAAAGTGTTCCATAGCTTTTTGTAGAGAAAGTAAAAAAATTATTGATGCAAAATTTACAAAGTTATTAGCTCAAGAAACAAAAATTTTTAGTAACGAAAGGAAAAAGTTCAACTTTAGGCCTAAATAAAGAGTAGTAAACATTTTTTTAAATTTTTTCATAAATGTAAATAGGTTTCGTAATTTATTTTTAAATAGAACTGTATAAAAATATATATCAATTTCTTATTTTGAAAACATCAGTTTTTATGTTCCTACCACAAGACTGCTAACAAAACTAGGCCTAGATTGAATAGTAATTAAAATTTAGGAATGTATTATTTGCCCAAAAATGAAATATTATTATAAGAAAGTGTAGAGAATAAATCAAAGAATTGAACCGTTTACTTGTAAATTATTATTTCACTAAAGTATTTGAATTAGCTTTACTTGAACCACAAAATGAGATCAATCAAATGAAACGTTGCGCGTACGTATTGATAAACCTTATGACGTGCCGTATTTTAACTTTTAACTTTAATCAGTTTTTTTTAACTTTAACTTTAATCAGTTAATTTTTTCAGACATTAACTTTAATCAGTTAATTTTTTCTGGCATTACTTTAACTTTAATCAGTTAAATATTCTGGTTAACTTTCCCAAGTTTGATCGTTTTGTAGACTAGATCGTTTTATATCGTTTGGTGAAAACTAGATTTACTGGTTAAGATGTTATTAGTACAGCAGTGGGAAAAACAGACTTTTATTGAATTCAAAACTCCCCTTGAGAACACTCTGCACGCCTAGTTCCCACGCAACTTCTAACGGTCATTTTGTATATTGATCCACGAGTACTTTTGACAGTTTATTCTTGTGGAACAAGTAGTATAATGTGAACTAAGTTTACAAAATGAGAATTTACAAGTATACAGATAAATTCTAGGATTTATTCTCTACACTTTCTTATAATAATATTTCATTTTTTGGGCAAAGCATATATTAGTTAATTACTATTCAAACTAGGCCTTGTTTTGTTAGCAGTCTTGTAGTAGGAACATAAAAACTGGTGTTTTCAAAATAAAAAATTTGAAATTTAAAAATATTTGTATACAGTTCTATTTAGAACTAAATTACAAAACTTTTGTAAATTTAAAAAAAAAATACAAAAAATGTTTACTACTTTTTATGTAGGCCTAAAGTTGAACTTTTTCCTTTCGTTACTGAACATTTTTTTGTTTCTTGAGCAAATAACTTTGTAAATTTTAAATCAATTAATTTTTTACTGGCATATATGCATTCTTTAAACCTTTCTCTATATTCTCTATAAAAAAGCTATGGAACACTTTTGGACTGGTTTATAATTACTATATTTAATAAGAAACACTGAAGCCCCAACCACAAGTTTGGTGAATAAACTACACAAATAAACTGAAACACATTTATTAATACGGTACCGTTAGCCGCTTCTACCTGGCTTTTTGAAACAAGTCCTTGGCGTGGTCACTCATGATTGGTTGATCTACCTAAGATGGGGAAAGGAGGAGAATTGGTCTGTTTAGTTTATAGTTTCATTCTTGGTAGCTTTAGTTTAGAGTTATATCCCTCCGATGATGGTAACTTGGTTACTGAAATGTACATCAGGGAACTAGAATAGCTATATTAATAAATGTGTTTCAGTTTATTTGTGTAGTTTCTTCACCGAACTTGTGGTTGGGGCTTCAGTGTTTCTTATTGTTTAAATTCACCACAGTACTCATTGAACATCTAATTACTATATTTGGCAAATTTTTGAAAATATGCTTGCACACGTACCGAAATGGCTCAGAATTGCAAAAATTAGCATGGCCAGTTGTAGGGTTAAACATTAATGTCATTAAAAACACAAACTGTAAGCTTTTTATCAAGCTGTAAGAAATATAAGTTGTCCTATATCTTTTTAGACAAACATTTTTAAGTAAGATGTTATGATACATATTTTTAATGATTTAATCAGTGTAAACAATAAATCTATCGATTGGAAATTTAAAACTATTTATTTCACTTTCAACTTCAAACATTTGTAATAACGTGTATTGTAAAAGTTTTTAAGTTCGCAAAAAATTTTAAATAAATATTCATTCAGGCAAAGCTAGTAATAAAATAGTCTCAAATAAAATATTAAAACCTTATCCAATTGTTTTTCCAGCCGGTCTACAGAGTGTTTCTTTTCATTCAGGATGTTTTGAACCTGTTGTGTTTTTTCTTTAGCTGTATCCTTATCATTCAATACACCTTTCTGATCTTGCACCATTTGAAAGTAGATCTTTTCCAACTGCAAAAAAAATTATTAACATATTAAGTTAACAAAGTAGCTCAAATATATTCTCCGAAAGAAATAAAAAAAAGCAATGTTTTATTATTTAAACACAAGTAAAGACTTTTAAAGATAAAAACCTACATGGTTATAATCCCCAGAAAGCAATGGTTCTTACAGGAATAGATCCCGGTGTCTCTGCTAACAAAACTAAAACAATGCAAAGGCCTAGTAAAAAAAAGGTTGAAAGTTAAGCGACACAAGCATTTGTACTGTATTAAATAAATATTCATTTTTAAATATTGTTTGCATATACAAATTATTTTAATTTGAGTAGAACTTATTTAATATTCACTGTGTCAATAAAAATTGAAAATTTACTAACCTTGAGAATGAAAAAAAACCAAGCCTCTTAAAAGCACTGTTTTTTTATGTGTAGTACAAAAATATTAAACTAGCCTAACCAATCAGGTTGCCCAGGTTTATTTGAATCAAGGTTAAACACAGATTTACTTTTCCAGTAAAATTAAAACATTGTTGCAATGTAATGAGTATATTAAGTTCAGTTTAACATAGGAAGAAATAAAGTAAGTGATGAGGCTAGTATCAAAGCCGGACAAGTCCATTTTTTTAATTTCCAGGTTTTGA
>JAGFPH010000226.1:490281-525284 GCA_018207615.1 Philaenus spumarius | reverse complement strand
TTCAAATTCCTGTTTCACCTATTAAAAGTGGTAATAAAAGATGTTCATTAGAAAACAGTAGTAAGAATGAAACAAATGTTTGTACAGATGATACTTTAGTTGTTAAGGCGGAGGAGCCTAGGTATCCTATAAGAAATAGGAAGAAACCAGTTAAATTTGATTTGTAAATATTTCTTTTGTATTGTTTAAAATAGTTATGGTAAATTTTGTTTACTTTAAGTAATTATTTGGTTATTGTAAGGTATCTTGTGTTTATAATAATTTTGTTAGTGGATTAAAAGTTATACGTAACAAAAATTAATTATATTTTAAAAATGGGTTATTTTAAAAATGTGAAAAAGGGGATTTTTAAAATTATGGGGGAGAATTGTGGTATATTATATGAAAGTAATATAATGTGACTGTACTATCTAAAGTATATATTTGTTATAGGACGTGACTGTAGTCCTTTATGCAATGTATGTGAACCCTGTATCTGATACTTGAATATAATTGGTCGAGACTTGCAATCCGTTTACCAAACCACGCTTTCCTCATTCACTTCTAAACTAGTAAGCAAGCCGACCACACGTTTAAACTACAACTGGTGTTATGTGTTTCATTTACAACCCATGTTGATAGTTTAGTTTTGTTATCGTCATGGTTAACTACTGCGACGATACACCACAATTCCCATGCTATGTTTGGTGTTCTTTCATGTTAGCATAAGCATATGTTTCAAAAATGGACAGAACCCATTTAAAATTAGATATAAAGTATAAGCTTTAGTTGCAACGAGAGGCATTGCAATAAAAAAATACTAATCTGTTTAAACTGTATAAAAAATGGGTTCATAGATTTTGACTAATAAAATTAATAAAAATATATTTAATATTTATTAAAAACTATGGACTTTAGGTAGGCTTACACTATTTGATTCTAGAGACTATTTACGTTATCATTGATCACAACACTTACCTTTAAGAATTATACAATACTAGCTGACCCGTACGGCGTTGCCCGTGGTGGTTGGTATTTTCAGTCTTTTTAACGTAATAGTATTCTTTTTAAGTGTTCAGTCAGTGAGTGGTATTTTGCTTTTATATATATAGATCTTAAATAATAAAAGCACTATTGTCATAATAATAAAAGATCTGAAATTATGATTTTAGTAACTTTGATCCTCCCAAACCACTCCTAAAATTTCGAAATTTTTCATACCCTTTCTTAGTGAGCACCTATGACCCTAGAGGAAGTTACATAACAAATTTCATTCCAATCCATTTGGTAGTTTTGAAGAAATCGTGATTTAATAACTTTGATCCCCCCAAACCCCCCCTAAAATTTCGAATTTTTTCAAACCCTTTTTTGGTGATCACCTATGGCCCTAAAGGAAGTTACATACCAAATTTCATTCCAATCCATTTGGTAGTTTTGAAGAAATCGTTTTTTAACAACTTTGATCCCCCCAAACACCCCTAAAATTTCGAATTTTTTCAAACCCTATCTTAGTAAGCACCTATGGTCCTAGAGGAAGCTACATACCAAATTTCATTCCAATCCATTCGGTAGTTTTGAAGAAGTCGTTTTTTAATAACTTTAATCCCCCAAACCCCCCCTAAAATTTCAAATTTTTTCTAACCCTTTCTTAGTAAGCACCTATGGCCCTAGAGGAAGCTATATACCAAATTTCATTCCAATCCATTCGGTAGTTTTGAAGAAGTCATTTTTTAATAATTTTGATCCCCCAAAGCCCCCCTAAAATTTCGAATTTTTTTCAAACCCTTTCTTAGTGAGCACCTATGGCCCTAGAGGAAGCTACATACCAAATTTCATTTCAATCCGTTCGGTAGTTTTTGAGAAATCGTGATGAGTGAGTCAGTCAGTGAGTGAGTGAGTGGTATTTCGCTTTTATATATATAGATTAGAAAATCTAACCTCAAATTTGTTTGTTTACTAGCCTATTGACCTACATTCCATGTCACTAGGTCACAATTTGTTTTTTAGCCTAGTTTACCTTTTAATCAAATCAATTTACATTTACTTCCAAAGGGTAGTTCTTTTGACTGAATTAGTACTTATGTATAAGTATTATGTGTCATGGTTCAGAAATGAAATTCAGAGCATCACAGGCGAACAACAAAATTTACTTTAACACTTATGAATCAACTTTATGTACACCAAAATATATAACACATAAATCAACGAAAACATATAAAATTAATAAGCTCAATAAAAGATGCAATGCAATTTATCAATTTACAAAAAAATTTATAGCTACAGGCAGATAAAAAAGTTATTCTACTGTGATAATTTTTTAAGCCTTATCTTGCAGAATATAACAATATTTTAAAAGTTCAATTTTGAGTGATATTTGAATACTTTAGTGTTAATACTTGCGTTTCACGTGTATCTCGACTGTTTCACTATGTTTTTTAATTCACTTTAACTGTTTTTGTAGCCTCACAATACCAGCACATGTGCCAAACCTCAATACCACAGTTTGGCACAGTCTTAAACTGTCATGGCCGATAGTTTGTTCCAGTGTTGTATTGAAAATACACGGTGTTGATCAATTGTTTCATAAATAAAATAAATTATAAATCAAATTTCATGGAAATTAATCTAAAAGAATGTCCCGGCTATAGTCGGAAAATATTTGTCAAAGTTTAATAGTTAAATCATTTTTAATACTACCGTATTTCATTTTTAGTTTAAAATCTTTTGTACAAAATATAAACTATCAGCAGCAGTAATAGTTGTTATAATTTAACCAGTTTTCAGTTTTATAGTAATTTGTTTTAATGTCACTATTTTAGTTGAGAATTTATTGTAATTTGTGTTAAAACAATAAAGGCTAATATGTTTCCAAGTGTAAAATTGTCTTCTGTAAAAAGTTCTCACGTGGTCTTGTCCATGTTTGAAAATGACCTCCTCAAGTATCAATCCCAATCTCTTCAAAAAACATGCAAACATTTTATTCAGTGAGCAACCTGCACTCAATAGTCATCCCATTCTTAAGATAAGTACACTCAAAAGCTCAATTTTCTAAAGATTATCTAAATTTGGATTAACAAATTCCTGGGGGAAATTCCAGAAATGATTTTAACACACTAAACATTTTGAGAATAAAACATGTTTTTTTAAATGTATGTATCATTTATCTTGCGACAAAATTCCCTAACATTTCCAGCTTTACCCAGGGACTGGACACTATATTACCTTTAACTTTTCTTCCTTCATGTTGGTCCTTTGTAAAGCCTTATCATTTTTCCTTTCCTTCAGTTCATCAATCCCCTGTATCAATTTCTTCTTTCTTGTTTTCATCTCTCTTATAATTTCAAATTTATCATTCAATTCAGATATCTTTAAGTCACAACATTCCAAAAACTGCATAAATCTTGACATTTGTTGAAGATTCCGTTTAGGACCTAAAAAAAACAACAAAAATTTATACATGAATCTAGAACTCAGATCATTCATATTTACTGCCAAAAACCGTTACAAAAACTGTTATCGTAATTCATCCAAGGGAGAAAAATCATTCCAACTTTATTGTAACTGATGTAATCAAACCAGTTTTTAAATTATTTACAGTAACACTTTTTATGAAGTTTATTTATAATACTACCATAAAATATTTGACCTGAATTATCTGGAATTTATAATTCCCTGGCTTTTAGCAGCTAAGATGCTATGTATAAATGCCTACAAGAACATATTATGACAAAGGTGCAGGCAACAGAAAATACAAAATGAGTTGGGGTGAGGTAAGATGACATATGCATACAAATCATTAAGAGTAGAAGTACAATAAGCACTGTGGGTCCATCGGTGCATTACTCTTCTTGGTAATAAAATGGTTCATGATTTTTGCTTCTTGTACAGCATGGCATTATTTTTGGCAGTGCATTTTAAAATACAGTTCAGAAATGAAAAAATGTTATTTTTTATATTTATAAAACCATAGCTTTTAAAAGGGATGATTACAGCTCTAATATAACTCCTTCGGACTACATCACAGACCTATAATAATTTTACCTGCATTGAAGTGTCTTGAAAAGGTTGTGAATTTTCCAGTTTGTAATTATTTAAAGGAAAATAATCTTAGCAGTTATCAATCTGGTTTCGACTCTTCTCTGTGTTACAAAGGGCATCCAAAAAGCTATAGATGAGTGCAAAAGATATGCTTCTGATTTTTTTTTTTTTTTTAATTTTTCAAAGACATTTGACTGTCTATATCACAGTGATTCACAACTTTTTGTAGAGCAGGGAACTAATTATATTATTAGCGCTAATTTTATAAAACGCCGGAATTAAAACGCAATTTAATATACAACAGCGTATGTCCGCGAAAAAATCGATGCCCGAATACAATTTATGAAAATTTTATGAACTTAAAATTATTGAAATATTATTTAAAATACAATGACAAATGTCCGAAAAAAAGAATACGAAGCCTGAATATTATTAGCTCTAATTTCATAATACACAATTTAATATACAACAGCGTATGTTCTAAAAAGCATCGAGTTATTAGTTTTTTGGGTAATTTAAGTGGTTCGGAGGACATCCTAAATGCCTGTCTGTGTGGTGCTTGAAAGTGTAAATGGATTTAAACTTTCTTTTTTTCCGTATAGTGTAATTTATTTTCAGTTATATTTCATGATATACAGAGAAATGTGTATATATTTAGTTTTTGTACATTATGTTTTTGAAGTAATTATTGTAACTTAATAACTTTTTATTTGTTTATATACATTTTGTTTCTATTATTATTGTAGATGTATTTTTCTTTTTGTACTTGTAATATATTATTTGAGGTTAAGAGGAAGAGAGAACCCAAAGACTTTATATTATTTTTATTATAGGATTATCCTATTACATTTCCAAAATATACCATACTTTTGGCCGCTTTTACTATATAGCTCTCTCTTCAACAACTCATTAAAATAAAGAAAGTTACTATGTATATAAATATCTATATATATATATATAGTAGAACTTCGATAATTCAAAGCTGAAGAAACCATTGTAAAAATTCGAATTATCCAAAAATTCGAATTAAAAAGTAAAATAGTTTTTCGATTTTTAGATTCTCAAATGATTGAAATAAAAACTATGTTGAATATGTTTAATATATAAGGTTTATTTTCACCAACCAAAAGTAAATGATGCTTTTTTATTATGTACAATATAATAAAAAATATATACTGTACTTTAATAAAGTATTGTGAACTATCCAATTGCCTTGTAGAATTAATTGTTTTTACATTTGCAAAAAACCTCAAGTACGTTAAGAGAATGAAAAACAGCTTCACTTACACTGGTTTGTCCTTCAATGTACAGCCGAAATTCACGCAATTGCTGAAGAGCCTCAGACGTTGTGAGGATTGGGGAATCCTAATTCCGACAATTCGGCACATTTTTGGTGTTTCACTTCTTCTAAAAAGTTCACTTGGATGCTAGTCCGATTTCTTAATAAATACACATTTTTTTAAACAATTTGCTATTGTTGTTTTAACAACCTCTTGCTGCTTAAAGGATATCGATCTTTAAATTTTTGTGTTCCAATGAATCTGTCAAGATCGTTTGTACAATAAGTCGCTGATAAAAATGCTTAACATTTTTTACAATGTCCTGATCCATTGGCTGTACAACTGAAGTCATGTTCGGGGGGGGGGGGGGGGGGGGGGGGGAAATAACCGTAACGTTATTCATAAGTGGGATAGAGTTATGCGCAGTACAAGTGTCAATAAACAAGATGATTGTTCTGTTCTGTTTACAAAACATTTTGTCGAAATTTAACAACCGACTGAGATTGGGCAGAGCATCAATCGACAAACTACATTTTCATAAATACCTGTGTATCACTTTTGGTGCTGCTCACAGTCCTGTTTAATGTCTCTATATTTAATAAAGACAACGTACGTTTCGCCTTTCGATCAGGCATTTTCAAGTCACTTTTAAAAAATCCATAAAACAATAATTAGCATTATTTTAATGCACGTCAAAATATCACGTTAAGTTCTTACAGAACAATCATTACACAACACAATTTTAAAAAACCAAACAAGTATTAATTTAATTTACATAAATCCCAACGCACAGGTTTAAAAATTCAACAATTACATTTATATATTACTATAAGCTTCCACATGTACTCCTGTCTATTACTGGCATCGGCACTGATTGCATTGTTATTACGTGATAGGGACTGTATTGGTTTGGTGGGGGTCAACTATGATAACAATGTCAAAAATACTGTTGGATTGAAAATGTATTTTTTCGTTTAATAGGCTGTTTGGGTTTGAAATAGTAGCTGCGTAAATATGGAATTTTTCTAAAACGTTCATATTTGGTCCTTTGGAACATGTATTCAAAATGTGCATGTTTTTTTGTATATTGCTATATTTATGTGCAGTTTCTAATAAATGTTCTGCGTACTTGGATTGGTTGTGTGCTCTGCTATTGGTGATGTGTTCCTTAAAAAATGTCCTGTTTGTCCGATGTAGTGCATATTGTAAGTTAAATTGTAGATTCCGCTCGCATTGTAAGGACAGTCCTTTTTAAACTTTGGTTAAAGTGCCTTTTTAAAGTTATTATTAGTTTTAAATGCTAGTTTGTATCCTTGTTTTTTAAATTTTCTTTGAGCAACATTATCCAATATTCCGTGGTAATTTATGCCTATATACTTTGGTTTATCCTGTACTGTTTGTTTATTATTATTATTTTTCTTCGTTATGATTCGGTCTATTAATGTATGGTCGAAGCCGTTAACTGTGACAATCTATTTAATTATTTTAATTTCCTGATTGAAATCAGTTTTTTGCATTGGTATCTTTAGGGCTCTATGTACGAAGCAATTGTAAGCGGACATTTTATGGTTGTGTGGGTGGTTGGATGAGGCGTGTGTGGTGAGGTTTGTTTGAGTGGGTTTTCTGTAAATTTTGTACGTCAACGTATTGTTGGCTTTGGTTATGCTTAGGTCGAGGTAATTCAAAATATTGTTGGTTTCTATTTCACATGTGAATTTGAGTGAGGGGTGTAATTTATTCAAGTAGTTTTTGAACATGTTTATCTGTCTTGTAGTTCCTTTAAAAATGCAGAAAGTATCGTCGACGTATTTATGGTATGATGTTATGTTGTTACGAAATGGGTTATTTGTGTTCATGATGAATTCCTGCTCGATGTGGTTGAGGAATATCTCGGCTAAAATACTTGAGAGTGGTGAGCCCATAGCTAATCCTGTTTTTTGGATATAACACATGTTGTTGAATTCAAAATAAATTTGTCTTAAACAAATTGTTAAAAGTTTTATCATATCGTCCAACATTTCGGTGTCCATTGTGTTGTGCTCCAGTATATCATTTTTCAAAATGTTGATGGTTTCGTCCAATGGGACATTGGTGTATAAGTTAACTACATCAACGATACCTAGAGAATTTTCGAAAGGCAAAATTCTTGGCAGCCGGTACCGCGTCTAGAATTACAATACGTGTACAAACAACGACTAGGATATGTCCTGCCCCCTATCTACCTGACAGTGACCTATTTATTCAGCGATCCCTTACACACCACAAGATTTTATTTTTAGTGTTGATAAATAAACTTTGAATTAAAGAAGTTGACTTGGAATTATCCATAATTTTTTTACATTGATATATTTTAAAGTTTAAGGGACCGAACCGAAACTTCGAATTAATGGTAATTTCGAATTAAAAATGTTCAAATTATCCAAGTTCTACTGCATTATAATAATAACAAAAAACCCTATACATGCAGAGGTATAACTCCGATGTACATAATATTTTATTATTACTATTTGAAAAATATTTAACTCGCCTGTTTTCGGTAAATCTCCATTTTATACACAGAACTTTTCTGTTTCCTCACTAGGAAAAGAACAGTTGAAATTTTACACTTACCAGATTTTAAGAATGTTTGATCACTTGTATTTATTTGTTGCCTTCCACTTTATCAGCAATATGAAAATTGCATGACATTAGTACATTATTAACACAACCTTATTTTAATTTTAGACAGTTGCTTGCGCTTAGTAGGTAACCACTTCAGGAGCATGGAGTGGAATCTATATACAATCCATTATACATATTGGCAAGTGAATCTCTCCTTAGTCAGGGGTTAATTTAAATCTATTCAATACTTTCTGAAGTAAAATATGCTAAACAATAGAACGATTAGTCTGTTAACTAACCTGGGTTGACAAGATCTGTGATTCCAAAATCAGGAAGTATTCCGAAATATTTCACTGCTTTCATTAAATTGATAAGAGGTATAACTTCCTGAAACATATCTTCATAGGAACTGATTTCTGCCTGATGAAAGCTTGGCTAAAAATCAAATAATTATGTGTAACACTATTTAAACCAACTTATTGAAAGAACTAATCAAACAACAAATAAGTTATTTAAATAAATAAAGAGATAAATCTATCTTACATTTTTGTATGAGAACTTGTATCTTTATTTGTTGAGTTTTAAGATAAAACTGAACTGTCTGTAATAAAATGTTTCTATCAGGTGATATGCAGTAAACAATTAATTGAGAGATTCGAAAATGCACAACAAACAAGAATTTAATTTTATAAGAGTTATTGTTGAGTAATTTTAAACGTGGAAAGCTGTGAGACATAATAAAATATTTCCATTTTTTAAGTTGAAAAAAGTAACTTCTCTTATTTGTTAATGGTAACATTACACTTTTAGTTTCTTCATGTCTGCCTATCTGTGTGTCCTTTTGGCTCTTTTACTTTATTACTTTTGTATTGTTTATATTAGAATAAGGTGCATCACCTTGTAATGCTAATTTGATAAGGTGTTTTTATCATGTTAACATTAATTACTGATGATTGTGAAATATTCTTTAAACATTGGACTTTAAATGTATTAGAATAAGTTATTTAAAGAAAATATTTATTTTGTAGCTTCAAACAGCTTTGTACACACAAAATCAAACAATCCCCCCCCCATACATTAAATGACAATTTCCACATTTAATTTTTTTAGTTGTTTGTATTATAAAACATAACTATACAAATTCTATAATATAAAAACTAATGTAAATACAATACAATTACTATTATAAAAAGTGTAATGACCGATATAAAATAAACAATATTTTTTATTATAAAAAGTGTAATGACCGATATAAAATAAACAATATTTTAGAGTCTAGCATAATTGCACATATATAAAACCCATTATGAATCATTTATTTCATATAAATTTTTCATCAAATTTGTTGCATAATATGTAATTGCCTGAGTTGACGACTTATTAAAATAAACGGTATCAGTTAACTGACACAAACTTTCTCCCAACTTACTGTAATCAAAATAATATTGTTTTTAATCATTTTATTTTTTACTACTTTTTAGAACAAAACAAAAAAATAATATTCTACCTACGTCAATCGTATAAAAAAAATTATTGTCCCAGGCGGGATTCGATCGCACGACCTTTGAATTACTGACCGTGCTCGCTACCGTGGTGCTACCCTGTGCGGCCGCTGCCGCGATGCTAGATTGACAACACAAACTTGTTTATTTTTAAACATTTCCCCATAATTATAAAACGCCGAAGTTTTGATAAAAGCGGGTGGTGTCATTTTGTTTGGCATCTTAAGCACTATAAATACTGAAAATTTGATCAAAATCGTTGAGCCGTTTTTGAGAAATTTGCATTTTTGTCGTTTTTTATGGGTTTTTAGGGGTAAATTACCCTTAAAAATTAAAAATTCCAAAAAATGAAAAAAACGCCTGGAGATATTAGGGTTTAGTACCTACATACCAAATTTCATGAAAATCGGACCAATAGTGTCGTCTCTGGTCGTGTATACATACAGACAGACTGACAGACAGACACCACTCTAAAAACACTTTTTTGGGTTCAGGGAGCACCAAAACAAAAAATTCCACTAAAAATATTTTTGGGTTCAGGGAGCACCAACACAGATAATTGCACTAAACAATTTTTGGGGGTTCTGGGAGCACCAAAACAGATAATTCAACTGAAAATTCAAATTCGAACATTTTTACGAAAACAATACTTTCTCCATATACTACGTATAGGGTGGAGAAAGTAAAATAAAACTACTTTGTATTGCTATGGATCTTGGAAACCTCCAAATGTCATTTCAATAAAAAGAACATTGGCAGTACAGTCATGTAAAAACATCCCGACAAAATTTTGAAGTGTTTCTCTCCCAATTCAAAACTATTTTTGAACACTGCTTTCCAAAAAAGTCTCTTCAATTTAAAACACCCAAAAACTTCCAATTTTATTAACAAAAGTTGGGTTACTCAAGGAATTCATATCTCTAGTGTGCATAAAAGAGTACTCCATAAATTAGCAAAAGCAACAAAAGACGGGCAATTTTTGAAATATGTAAAAGTGTGTAAAAGTATTTTTAAAATGGGTTTGTAGTCTAGCTAAAAAATGTCTAACACTAGATTGATTCAGAACGCTGAAAATAAAAGTAAAGCAACGTGGCATTTGGTTAAATCTGAATTGGGGTTGAAAAGGATTGTAAATGAACATTTTAAAAAGTTAAAGTTTGGAGGAAAAGAAATTACCGATGGAAATGAAATTGCTTGTAAATCAAATGAAAAGTTTTTAAATGTCAGCTATGAATTGATTGCACTGTCTTGTTTAGAATCTGCAAAGAGTTTTTTAAATGATAGGCAAAGGTAAAAATCTGTTTAGATTCAATCCATTTACACCAAATAAAGTAAATAAAATACAGATAGCGCCAATTAGGATGGAGCGCGAAGAGGGGGGTGTGCAAGTCTCCTACGCCAGCTCCCACCACATTTCTCCTCTCGCGGCGGAGTACAGTCAGAGCCGCCTGCCCTACCTAATTCATGTCTGCTATGTAGTCGTGTTGATTGTAAATCAACACTTTTTGGTGGTGACTGTACAGTCGAGTAGGAGAGGGTAAGACGTTATAGCGCATGCTCAAGTGACGCTTCACGCTGCTTGGCACTATCTGTAATAGCTAATCTAAAAAATAAGAAATCAGTTGGGTGGGATGAGACTGCATATATTAAAAAGGACTGCAGATTACATTTCAGTTGATTTAAGTCTTATAATAAATCAGTGTTTTCTTGAAGGGACTTTCCCAAGTCAGCTAAAATATGCAAATGTAATACCACTTTACAGAAAAGGTAATACAGATCTGATCCAGACAATTATATACCTTTGTCAGTTTTACCAAGTTTATCAAAAAATTTTGAAAAGACTGCTTATGAGCAGTTGAGGAGTTACCTAAATGGTAAGGGGATTATTTGTAAAAATCAATATGGATTTCGATCAGGGCATAGCACTGTTGATGCAGCTGCGGAACTGATCAAGCACGTGATGGAGGCTTTGGATGGGTCACGGATTACTGTTGGTGTCTTCTGTAACCTATCGAAGGCCTTTGATTGTGTTAACCACCAGATCTTGCTTCAAAAGCTCCATTTTTATGGAGTTACTGGAGTTGCTCTAGACTGGTTTAAATCATACTTGACAGATAGGCAACAAAGAATTATATTACACAAAAGGGATAAGAAATTCGTATCAGACTGGAGTGAGGTTAAAAATGGAGTACCCTAAGGGTCAATGTTGGGTCCCTTGCTGTTCATTATTTATATAAATGATTTGCCACTAAATATTAATCATGCAAAGGTTATATTGTACGCAGATGACACCTCCATAATTCTGAAAATGTAACAACAATCTCAATCAAAAACTTGTTATTAGAATTACGAAATTAGTTTGATGTAAATGGACTTAAATTAAATTGCTCAAAAACTGAAATAATACAATTTCAAACACAAAAAATAGAAAACCATTTGATAAAGACATATTGTATGATGGCAGTCTTGTGGGTGTTAGCAATACTGTAGAGTTTTTGGGTATAAATATTGATCACAATTTAACATGGAGGCAACACATTGAAAAATGTAGCAAGAAATTAAGTTTGATTTATTTTCAAATGTTCATTTTGAGAGATTCTGTAGACTTAAAAATTAGGTTAATAGTCTACCATGCTTGTTTTTGCTCTTTGATGCAGTATGGCATTGAATTATGGGGAAATTCATCAAAAGCATTGACTATTTTTAGGATTAAAAAAAGATATATATATTCAAACTATGATGCTTTTAAACATAAATAAGTTGTGTAAATCAGTATTTAAAAAATGTAAAATTTTGACACTACCACCAATGGATATTTTTAAATGCCTTATTTTTGTGCATACTCAGATAAATACTTTTTATGATGGCCAAACTGTTCATTGTTACAACACAAGGTTTAGAGAACGGCTCCAGTATCCCATTCATAGGCTGAAGTTGAGATTATCTATTTCAAAGTAATCCTCTACCTAGCCACTCCTTCTCCCAATGGTGCTTCCACCGGTAAAAACATGTAGAAAATGTATCTTCCAAAAATTAAAAGGTACAAGAAGAATGTTTTAATTATTTTTCTCAACCTTCTTGGAAAATGAGTAAATAAGTAATTTTATAAGTTAAAGCGAAAAGGTAGCATACCTATATGGCATTACAAATATAAAAATAGACTAACAAAATAAAGTCTACATCATCCACCATCTAGCTTACTGATTTAAAACCTCTACTTTTATAGGCTGAAGCTCAGGAAGAATGCTGGCCAACTTTTTGTCACCGCTGCTACAGCCAAGTAGAAAATATTCCTTTCGCTCAAAATAGAATGCTGTCCACGTTTTAAATAATAATTACATTATGTGAATTAAGTTATTGTACTTAATCAAAAGTATTTCAGTAGGCCTACTACTTAATAAAATTAAAAAATTTGAAAAAGCAACCAATAATGCTTGTTAACTTTGCTATCAATCACGGCTCAAGAACTCTCGGCTGATATCCAGAGCTGATATTATACGGGAATAGTAATAGTTTGACCAAGGTTAACCGTTTGACACGAGAACTGCCTAGCATTCTTTCATGCGATCCATTCCATAAGCCAACCACTGCAATAACTTAGAGAAAGTTCAATGTGATATTTAAATTCTTTGAAATTTGTAATTCAACTAAATAAATTTACAACTTTACCTGTACTAATGAAGTGATATCAACATTAAACTCTAACAATATACGTCGATACATTTCGTTGACAAATTCTTGTGTTGGATTTTTTATATCTTGCATTACAACTTGCATGTCATCACAGTAAGTTCTTAACATATCTAGCAGTTCATTTTCATTGTATGATTTAACTTTGGTAGTCATTGCCTGTGGACATAAAAAAAAACATTATTAGGTAACAAAACCCTTCAAAACTTTTTCATTTCCATTAGGTTACCTAAATATCAGAATTAAATGCTTAGGACAATGTGCAACCCAATGTGATTCCCCAGCTAAGGATTTCAAGTCAGTCACGAAGGTTCTATCTTACTTGTCACTTTGAGGAGGTTTATTAATATAAATTAGTTTTAAGTATTACAACTGAGTAAGAAAAGACAAATGTACTATGTAACAAGCCAATGTTTCTAGAAACAGGAAACTTTTTATTTCAGAGTTACCTGAATCCCTGCTAAAACTTGTATGGATAGATGTACAGGCTAAGAAGTGTTCTTTGCTGCACTCAACCAAGCTTATCACCATAAATTCCATATAAACTTAATATATATAGTGGCTGTTAGCCCTGTGTCCATAAGAACAATTGTTTCTCTGGTAATGTGTATGAATCAATGATTACATAGTATAAAACCTAGATAGGCTATGGGAGACGATCGTTGAAGCCGACCTTTTAGCAAGAATCTTCACCAAGATGGCGGCGCCGAGCATGAGTCATCCTGCTGCCGAGCCCTTTTGACGATTTCGCGCACCAAATCGTATGTATTTAATATGTGTTTTTAGAAAGTAATTGTAAAGCTGCAGTGAAAAATTTTTGTTTTTTAAATGTACTAAAAATATATAGTTTTAAATATATATTTCTGAAAGCCAGTCAGCTAATTTCTGTATTTTTGCTTGTTTTTCTTTTCTATGTATATATATATATTTGTTTGTGTGTGTATTTGTGTTTTTCTTTTTTAAATTGTTTTATTTACTCACTACCTCAAACACGTTTTTAAAACATCGAGGTAGTTTAAATTGTTTCCTTATATTATGATTGTTTTGTAAATAGAGCTATATTACTTTCTCACTATACTATAGTACCAGGAGACCGAGCTAAAGCTCGATTATAAGCAGGGCCTAGTTCGCTCACGTCAATAACTATTATTGCAAATTTCCGTGAACATCGTTTAGGTTAGGCCTATAACATTAAACAACTAAATAAAGGGTATGTTTATTTAGCAGAAGTATAGGCTTACCTCTAATAAAATACAGTTTAAAAGAAATTGAAAACATTTGCATCAGCTGTGCTTCGTTTAAAAGAAAACAGATGAATATTGTAATGACATTGAAAACATTTGCATCAGCTGTGCTTTGTATTGTTTAAAATGGACAAATTTCACTTTTTAATTTAATAAAAAGACGTAGAAAACGAATTTTCCCAGACTGGTGACCTTTTCCAATCGATTTCTCGTGGCCAAAAGCCCCATATAAAATCAAAAAATCAAAAATCCTTAGACGGAGATTCCAGATCCATTTAGCAGACAGACAATTATCTCTCGCTTTAGAAGATAGGATATAGTATAGAGAAAGTATAGTGATCGCAAAAAAATCGATGTTGAGATTTTTGTGGAAATATCCGTTTTGGGACCCCCTGAGTCCAAAAAAGTGGTTTTTACAAAATGTCTGTCTGTATGTATGTATGTCTGTATGTATACAAAGCTAGAGAGAAAACTATTCGATCGATTTCAACCAAATTTGCACCAGACATGTCAAGTAAGAATGTATAGATGCACGAAAAAGGGTTTTAAATTTTGTTGAAAAACAACCCCCTTTTTGGCCAAAAAATGTTATTATTTTTTTATAAAAAAACGGCTCTAACGATTTTGATAAAGTTTGGCTTATATGTAGCCTTTAATGTGCCCTACCATATGCAAAAGACCGCATCTTTCTAAAAATTCTCGTTTAGCTAATAATAATAGATTTTTGGGGGTTTTTTGGCGAAATGGCGAAAACTATTCGATCGATTTCAAACAAATTTGCACCAGACATGTCAAGTAGGCCTATATAGATGCACGTAAAACGGTTTTGAAAAATTTTGAAAAACAACCCCTTTTTTGCAAAAACCCCCAAAAGTCAGTTATTATTTTTTTATAAAAAAAACCGCTCTAACGATTTTGATAAAATTTGGCTTATTTGTAGCCTTTAATGTACCCTACCATATGCAAAAAACCGCATCTTTCTAAAAATTCTCATTTGGCTAAAAATAATAATAATAACTGATTTTTGGGGGTTTTTTGGCGAAATGGCGACAACTATTCGATCGATTTCAAACAAATTTGCACCAGACATTTCAAGTAGGCCTGTATAGATGCACGAAAAAGGGTTTTGAAAAATTTTGAAAAACAACCCCCTTTTTTTCCAAAAAACCTCCATAAAATCAGTTATTATTTTTTTATAAAAAAACGGCTCTAACAATTTTGATAAAATTTGGCTTATTTGTAGAGCTTTTAATGTGCCCTACCATATGCAAAAAAACAGCATCTTTCTAAAAATTCTCGTTTAGCTAATAATAATAATAATAACAGATTTTTGGGTGTTTTTTGGCCATAAAGGGGGTTGTTTTTCAAAAATTTACAAAATATTTTTACGTGCATCTAAAAAGACCTAATTGATGTGTTTGGTGCAAATTTGTTTGAAATCGATAGAATAGTTTTCTCTCTAGATAACAATAATAATATTTATTAGTCAATCTCCAACTTTAATAAAAGTATACAAAACTAGAGAGAAAACTATTCCATCGATTTCTATCAAATTTGAACCAGACATGTCCAGTAGGCCTGTATAGATGCACGAAAAAGGGTTTTGAACATTTTTTAAAAACAACCCCCTTTTTGGCCAAAAACCCCCCAAAAAACAGTTATAATTTTTTTATAAAAAAATGGCTCTAACGATTTTTATAAAATGTTGCTTATTTGTAGCCTTTAATGTGCCCTACCATATGCAAAAACCCGCATCTTTCTAAAAATTCTTGTTTAGCTAATAATAATAATAATAATAACTGATTTTTGGGGTTTTTTTTCCATAAAGGGGGTTGTTTTTCAAAAACTTTTTACGTGCATCTATAAAGACCTAATTGACGTGTTTGGTGCAAATTTGTTCGAAATCGATCGAATAGTTTTCTCTCTAGATAATAATAATAATATTTATTAGTTAATCTCCAACTTTAATAAAAAAAACTCTCCTACCCCATCCTACAAGTCACAGTGAATCTGTTTAGTAATTTAAATAATTATGTTTGTGAGAAAGTATTGTGCCAGTTCCTGGTACCGTTTATTTTCTTTTGTTATTTAAATTAGTTTATAAGATATATATAATAATTATGATTTTGTTTGTGCAATAATGTAATATACATAATATAAGGATCAATAAAATATTCATTTATTTTCAGGTTTTCGACAATTTAACTAAAGTTATAACATTTTTAGGGCAGTAAATGTAAAATGTAAGTTGCTGTTTTTTTTTTGTTTTTTGTTTTTAACATTTTTTTCATTTTTAAACAATGTTATTTTTTCCATTAAATGTTTTTGAATTTGCAATGAGTTTTTTTTATTATTCGTAGTTGACCCAAGTTTTCTAAGGCTTATTAAGGTTTTAGACTATGTAATAACGGTTGTCAATGTGTGAAATATAAAAAGCACTATACAAAATGAAGTATACAGTGAAAATTACGTCTTATGTTTTGAAAGTATTCAAATTATGAACAGGTAATAGGTAGACTAATCTGAGCAGAAGTAGTGTTATAATTAAGTATTTAATAATTAAGTAGTAGTCAGTAATAATAGTTTTGGTTACAATGATAGGAACGCGACGAGTGGCCCGGCCGTGCTTAATTTACTCTGGCCTACAACCTGCCTTTCTGACCAGAATACACTTCGTAAAATTTTTTTATGACAAAATAAGCTAAATTCAAGTCGTTATTTACAACTTTGTCGCTTACAAAACTTCTCTACCCGAAAAATTTAAAAAATTCTTACAGACCAACTTTTTCATGTCCCGATTTAAAAACCACATTATAAGTTTTAACTTTAACTTGTAAGGTAAATTAGTACCGTACTGTAATAAAGTTATTTTACAACTTTAAATTGCACCATTACTGTCTAACACTAATGTTTTGTCTGCATGCGTAATTTCAAAATTTTAACTTTATCGTAAGTTGGTCTAATGACAGTGTATTTGAAAAGCGCGCATTAAAATTTTGTCCGTGTAAATGCTGCTTTTTACGCTTTTGGCCCCCACCAAGATGGCGGAGTTGGCTTCAGCTGCTGTATTGCTTGTTAGAGCCCATGGCCTATCTAGGTTTTATACTTTGTAATCATTGGTATGAATTAAGTGCTATGATTACAAAGTTTAATACTATTTTTCCTATTATTCCTAGATGAAAAATTATCTTTCAAAATGACTTTTAATAGCAGTAATCTAATGATAAAATGACCGAACCGGTTTATAATCTCAGAAAATAATGTACACCTATTAAATAACCCTTTTTTTAAATACCCGAGGGGGTACCCGAAAGTAACCGGAATTGCGCTGCCGTGGGCGGGAGTTGTGTAGTATGCATTCCTGCCGCTAGGCATGTAAAGTGCAGCTCGTCGCCAGTTCAGTGAGACCATTATCATCGTTCTGGCTTGTTTTGTTTGTCTGTGTAGTCATAGTTTTCAATTGTGCTGTTTTGTTCTCTTTTCGTTTTTTTATGATGGCAAGTTTAAGTGAACAACTTGCGGCTGTGAAGTTTTGCTTCCAGCTCAGTTTTGCTTTTGTTTGCTGCTGACACTATTTTAATGTTGAAAGCAGCTTACAAAGATAATGCTGTGGGAAAAACTCAAGTGTACGAGTGGTTTGCTTGGTTGAAAAATGGTGTCATGTCGATTGAGGACAAACCTCATTCTGGACGATCATCAACTGCCCGAACAGATAAAAATGTTGACAAAATTCAAGAACTTGTGATCGCAGACCGTCGACAGACCATTGTTAAATTTTCAGGTCTTGGAGTTCGGTTCAGCAAATTTTAAGAAGATTTGGAAATGAAAAGGGTCATTACCAAGTTTGTGCCTCGAGTTCTGACTGACAATCAAAAAGAATGTCGAGTTGAAACATGTCGTGTTTTGAAAGAACAGCTTGAAACTGATCCAGATTTCCTGTCGAAGGTTATTAGTGGTGATGAGTGTTGGTGCTATGGTTACGACCCCAAAACAAAGCAACAGTCAAGTGAATGGAAGACTTCATTGTCACCCCCCGTCCAAAAAATGTCATCAAATCAAAAATCAAGACAATGATCATTTGTTTTTTTTTTTAATGTGAAGGGGGTAGTTCATTCAGAGTTTGTTCCACCAGATCAGAACGTTAATCAAGCTTTTTAACAAAAAGACAAAAAAGACACGATTTGTGGCAGCCCCGCACCTTACTCACCTGACCTGGCTCCATGTGATTTTTTTTCTTATTTCCACATACGAAACATGGTATGTAAGCAGAAAGCAAAATTTCTCAGCCTCACATTGTTCACTTAAACTTGCCATCATAAAAAACGAAAAGAGAACAAAACAGCAACAATGAAAACTATGACTAGACGTACAAAACAAGCCGGGTCAACGACACCAGTCTCACTGAATTTGTGACGAGCTGCACTATACATCCCTAGCAGTAGGAATGGGTACTACACAAGCCCCACCTACGTCAGCGCAATTCCGGTTACTTTTGGGTACGCCCTCGTATACTAGGGCTACAGTATGATAGTTAATTTAGTCAATAGGAATATTATTATAAAGTTTTCAAAGTCTATTTTTGGTTCTGCATAGACCAATCTAAAAAAAATCTTTTATTTAGGTGGATGTAAGTAAAGAATTGGAAGAATTTGCATCATGGAAAATTACCGCCATAATCTTGCTTCTTCTTGGTATATTTTCTGTTTTCATTTAGTTAATTTTCCCTACCTTAAATGGATTTATTTTAGCATCATTTGTATTAAAAATTATAACTTTAGTTAGCAATTCTTCAATTAAGCATAAGTTTACAATAGGTACGTCTCTTTGTTAATGCTATCATCACAGATGACAACCTTTTTATTTCTGCCTGCATAAGCACACTATCACTGTTTTTAACGTTAAACTATGATGCTAAACAGGAAAAACCCAACACTATTTTTTTTTAAAATGCTTGGAATCTAAAAGCCTTCAAAGAAAATAAATATTTAAAATTAATCTAAGAAAAGCACGTCACATCAATTAATGATGTTAGGCCTAGTACATAGTCATCTTACAACTGTAAACTATATGAAATGAAGCTATTAAAGTGATGCCAAATATAAGAACAGTATGTATATGTACTTTCAGTAGGCTACTTTTTTTTTAAGATGACTTAACATCAATAGGAGAAACGAGCAAAGTGAAATTAGTTTAAACGTAAGAATAGGCTATAAATACAAAAGCCTACATGTTTTGAAAACAATTTAGGCAGAATTTTAGAATACCACTACTACTTCTATCACAGCTGGATTGCAACCTCAAACAAATTCTGAACCTAAACTAACTTATATTATAGTCGTCTTAAATCAAAGTATGTTTCTGGATTGTAAACATATAAATTGGTACCACTTCTTACTTTCCTAAGGCCGGCCACACACTGCAGCAGTCAAGGCGAGGCAAGGCGACGTAAGACAAGTCGCTCGACTTGCCTTGTCGCAAGGCGAACACGCACAGCAGAAGGCGAGGCAAGTCAAGGCACCAAAGTTTTGGCGCGGTTTCACAGTCCAGTACAGAATGGTGGAAGTCAAGTGACTTCGCCGCATGCGCGGAACGCTCTGACTAAATGACTTTCAACGAAACATAATTTTTGACTGCTTCGCTTTTTGACTAAAGGCGCCTTTCCCCCTCACCTCGCCTCTTGCAGTGTATGGTGCTCCGTAAGCGCCTATGCTTTCTCTGTCGCTCAAGACGCCTTTAGTCAAAATGCCTCGCCTCGCCTCGACTGTTGCAGTGTGTGGCCGGCCTAAAGAAGCAACGGTTTGAATTATACCATATTTTACATGATACACTTTTTTAATAAGAAATTGTTTAATTTACGCTGTTACCTATTATTGTAAACTTATAATTTTGACAATGGTGATCTATGAAATAAGATAATCGAAATAAATACTGTACTGAACATTACGATTATGTTCTAGAACATTTTCTCCAGCAAAGGTTGTTAGTTAACTCCTCTCCTTAATATGGCCTGAAGGCGAGTATAAATTTACCCATTATTTTCAACATAGTCCTACATCAGATTGTTAAACAGGGAAGTTCTCATTTGACATTTTTCATTTCTTATGAACTAGGTTTTTTTTACATGTTCTACATTATTGTTACAACATTTAGACCTGAGAGTTTTCCGGCCCAGACAAACAAATTTGTGTTTAGAATATTATATATGCATATCTGTAATAGGAGCTATATCTTTTGTTCACTTTATTAACCTATTGTAATATTATTATGACATTTTTGTTAGTTTTATATATCTTAATTACCTGTGAGTATACTTACGACGGAACAAAATAAATATTTTTAATACAGTAGTCACAATTAAGATAATTTGAACAGCTTATACTCTTTTTAGTAGGTACTTTTCAGTTTTCAGGATTTACTTGGACTTGGACACTTGGACTTGGAATCTTGGATTAAAGCGGGAATAAAGTTTGTTCTTCTTCTTTCAATGCTGAATAGTAATTTTATCAAAGATAGAGTGGAGTTCCGTTACAAACTTCGTACATCGAAGTCGGAACTGAGGTCGAAACCGTGGTCGGAACCGTGGTCGGAACCGTGGTCGGAACTAACTCAGTGACAAATTTTGTTCACGTGGACTTTTTTATGCTTATATAGTGGTCTTGTGTATTATGGACGAAAGGAAATAATAATTTAATTTCAATTTGAAGATTTTAATCCCAAGGAAGAAACGGGCCGCATGATATGAATCGGTGCCCAGCCATATAAGGCTAAAGAGAGAAAGAAAAAAAAGATAGAGTGATTTTTCTCCTCATACCAGTTTTACACTACGGCCCCAGATACCTTATAGCTTTGATTATGGACATTTATAGTTATACATCTTATACATGTGTCTGGGTTACGGTGCTAACATAGCTAATGTAATAAAATTAAAATTACATGTACAGTATATTAAATACATTTTTTTAATTCATTTTGGAGATTTAAGCCACCGGAACTGAATATCTATATTAATATTATAAAGAGGTAAAATTTGTTTGTTTGTATGTAAGGTGTAAGCTGAATCTCTGGAACTACTGAACCAATTGAAAAAATAGTTTTACTAATAAAAAGCTACACTACCCCTGGGTAACATAGGCTATAATTCATTTTGATAAAAACATTTTTTAATTAAATATTTGTAAATTTAGTCGGAAAAAATCTTAGGTTAGGCCTAGACTGATGAACCAACACATGTATTTACATTTATTACCATAGCAACCAATTGAATAAAATATCAGATAATACAGCTGTTTGCTCCAATATTTCCATTAACAGCTGATTTCAAACTTTGAAGCAATTATTTGTGTTTCTAACTTTTAGGTTAGGTTTTTAAAAGTGTAGACCTGAGCCTTGCTGGTTCTTTTACATTTATTTTTTCTTGAACATTTAACATTATTTACCATCTTAGCTTTGGGTTTATTATTAATCCTACACCTTTTATTATAAAGAAAACATAACATGATTATGTGTATTGAAGGTTCCTACGGGGTTGGCGTGCAGAGCACGCAAGGTTTTGGCCTATTTCAATAATAAAGTAGGCTACTTATCTTTACAGTCTTTTACAGTTCCTTTGTTTGGATGTCGGAAAACCGGTTTCAACCTTCACTCGAAGGTCATCTTCAGTCCATAAAAATAATTTTTCATTCATGTGTCCTTCGTAGCCACGGTGGCCGTGGTTGTTAAAGCGTCAATGCTTTATCAATCGTCATGGCAACCATCAATGGAAAGGTTCCGGGTTCAATTCCCATTGACCCCGAATAATTTTCTAAATGGTTTCTTAACAGACATCGTTGGCAGTGGTTTGGATTCCACGTATAACTGTAGGTCCCGTCTTCATTAGCCTTAAGTGCAAAACAGTAGGACGTTAAACACAAAAAAAAATCGTTCATGTGACCTTCGTTGATATATAACATCTATATATATAAAAGCCAAAACCCACTGACTCGCTGACTCACTGACCCACTCATCACGATTTCTCAAAAACTACGGAACGGATTGGAATGAAATTTGGTATGTAGCTTCCTCTAGGGCCATAGGTGCTCACTAAGAAAGGGTTTGAAAAAATTCGAAATTTAAGGGGGGTTTGGGGGGATGAAAGTTATTAAAAAATGACTTCTTCAAAACTACCGAACGGATTGGAATAAAATTTGGTATGTAGCTTCCTCTTGGGCCATAGGTGCTCACTAAGAAAGGGTTTGAAAAAATTCGAAATTTTAGGGGGGCTTTGGGGGGATCAAAATTATTAAAAAATGACTTCTTCAAAACTACCGAATGGATTGGAATGAAATTTGATATGTAGCTTCCTCTAGGACCATAGGTGCTTACTAAGAAAGGGTTTGAAAAAATTCGAAATTTTAGGGGTGTTTGGGGGGATCAAAGTTGTTAAAAAACGATTTCTTCAAAACTACCGAACGGATTGGAATGAAATTTGGTATGTAGCTTCGTCCTCTAGGGCCATAGGTGCTCACTAAGAAAGGGTATGAAAAATTTCGAAATTTTAGGAGGGGTTTGGGGGGATCAAAGTTACTAAAATCATAATTTCAGATCTTTTATTATTATGACAATAGTGCTTTTATTATTTAAGATCTATATATTATATAAAAGCCAAATACCACTCACTGACTGAACACTTAAAAAGAATAAAATTACGTTAAAAAGACTGAAAATACCAACCACCACGGACAACGCCGTACGGGTCAGATAGTATACTATAATACGGCAATCAATTTTTTAACAACTCTTTAACCCTAGAACTGGCATGGTTAAAGCTCAAATTGAAAAGCCCATTTATAGCGCTTTGCAAGCATGTTTTTAAAAATTCGCCAAAAATAGTAAATGAACCCCAATCCAAAAGTGTTCCATAGCTTTTTTGTAGAAGAAACTTCAAAGAATTCAAATATGCCACTAAAAATTACTTTCTTTTGAAATTGTAAAAGTTGTTAGCTTAGAAAGCGATAAATGTTCAGAAACGGAAGGAAAAAAAAAACTTTATGCCTACATAAAAAATAGTAAAACATTTTTGTAATTTTTTTCAAAATACACTAAAGTTTTATAATTTAGTTCTAAATAGAAATATGTAAAAATATATTTCAATTTCACAAATTTTAGTTCAAAATAACATTTTGAACGTTTTTACTACATAACCTGCAAATCTTGACTAATTTCAAGTGACTAGCCTAGGCCAAGATATTTTTTACCAAACAATGTTTTTTTATACCAAAAATTCGAGAATGAAATGTAGAATCGAATAGCATTCTACCCAGTTTCAAATAACTTTACATTTTGTAATGAAAATTCAAAAACCTCAAATCGGCAATAACCTAAAACTTATTTCTATAGCCTATGTTATTTATAAACTTACCGTTTTATTACAACACTGTTATAAGCCTAATTTCACTCAAACACAATCTACACTTATTTATTTATAACTAAAACACAATATAACACTATTTTATAAACTGTAATAACCATAAAATAACACAAAACAAATGTCAACAAATGAAGTCAACTAGACGGGTGGCGTTCGATGAATTGTGTTCACTTGTAAAGCTAAATGTATAGAATTTTACATAGATAAAAACTGTGAAGATTTCTGTTTATAACCATATATTGTACATTTTAGGGATATATCGAATAAGACTGTAAGAATCGATTCTAAACAGGCTTGCGTATTGGCCAAATATATATGACCAATTACAAGCTTTTACCGTATATCCTATAGAACAGCTGTTTTCAGAGTAACATGTGATTTGAAGACAAGGTCTCTAGAAAGGAAAGGTTACCTCATAGTCATGTAAACAAACTCAAACCCCTCGACCCGTTCCCTGTCCAGTGACGTCATCTATAGTATAAAAACACCGCGCTACCATGAAAGATGTATGTTTCGTCGTACAAATCACCTCATTTTTTTTTAAATAGATGTATTAAACTATTTTTGGGGTTGCAGTTTTTTTAAATGATACTTAAGTTACACATTTCAACATTTGTAATTGTAAGAATATATCTTAACCTTTTCAAAAACATTATGTTTATGTCATTAATTTGCAATTTACAATAATAACAAAAGTATAATCATACAAATTTTAATTTATATTTTTACTGACTAAAATTTAAAATAAAAAGCTATCTTGGTAATACATTTTAAATCATATAACTAAAAAGCAGTCATTAAAATTGTATTTAATATTTTTTACAGAATAAAAAAGAAAAAATGCAATCACGATAATACATTTTAATCTATATATATAAAAGCCAAAACCCACTGACTCACTCATCACGATTTCTCAAAAACTACCAAACAGATTTGAATGAAATTTGGTATGTAGTTTAATCTAGGGCCATAGGTGCTCACTAAGAAACGGTTTGAAAAAATTCGAAATTTTAGGGGGGTTTGGGGGGATCAAAGTTATTAAAAGTTTAAGGTTGGAATGGCATCGGGTTTTAATCTCCGGCTTTTAGGAGCGTACCCTAAAAGTTCAGCTTTTAAATCTCGGATAAAATCGTCATCACTAAAATGCACTGAACATATGAAAGCAGAACTAGGATTCCATTTGTCGGCTCGTTTGCATTTCTGTATCCATTGCTTCTGATAAGTAGTATTCTTTGAAAAGCTAAATATAAGTATGACACAAAAATTAAACACTATAAAGGCTAAATTGAATACACCATTCTAAATACTTATACTTATTGTCTTTTTGTAAATAAATACTTATAACTAAGTGAATGAACCACAAGTATTTGTTTTACTTGTATTTTAAATAAGTATTCTTTTTACTTACTATTAACATTTATTTTAAACTACAAAAATAAACTTATCCTCGTAATTACTTCTTTTTGTGTCGGTAAAGAACGTAATTACTTGTACTTGTAAGTAATTTTGTAAGAACTTGTAAGAAATATTTTTTGAATTGCTAAAATAAAATAAAATGAAATAAAATTCTATTGAACAAATCCCGATTACTAGGAATTGGTTACACACTAATTTGTATACATGTTTTGTTTTGGTAGCATAATTATTTTGATTGTTTTTGTAAACATTATTAATTTGTGAATAACCTAAAATAATTTGTAAATAACAAGCATAAGATAAATATATCAGAATTAATAAAATATCATTCTAAAATGTATCTCTCTATGATAGCCTACATATAAATTATATGGAGTTTATTTAATTGGGTGGCAGTATTTTTATTGAATATGTAGGCCTATATTTAACATTCCTTGCATCAACTGTAAATAAAATATATTAGTATATTTGTTTGTTTTTTTTTAACACGCTTTGTGTGGGAAGTTCATGGGGTTTAATAAGCTTCAAGTCACCAGGTGGGCATACTGAACAAAAAGTTATTTTCTACAATTTTAATGCAAAAGATAGCCACAGAAACTACTTTCAAATCAAAATATTAAGACAAAAGAAAATTATAATAACATTTTATATGAGTAAGTGGTATTATATTATTTACTATTACAATAGAAACAAAAAATATCTAGGCCTACCTGTGAAATGATATATCAGTTCTTCCTTCTAGTTTTGCTTTTGCATAATAATATTTGCAAGTTGCAACCGCACAAATGGAACCACCTTTAGGTTTATTAATTGATTTTCTATCCAATGTAAGCCTAAATAATATATTTCTTCTACCTACACTTCTAAAACACTTTATATACACTAATTTAACGCGTATAAACGTAAACGACAGAGCTTTGATAGCTTTGATCACTGTCTAGGTATACTAACAACTACGTCACAGCCCCCACTCCACTTTTTTTGATATTTCCCGAATGAGGTAACCTTTCCTTTCTAGAGACCTTGATTTGAAGACACAGTTTGAAACAGAATCGTCTGCTAAATTCAATGCTGTAATGATCTTCTTCATAAATAACTTCTGTGAGGAATTGCAGACCGTTGAAAATGAGACAAAGTCTTGACAGTATACGGCGTTCATTGACGCGTGAATCATAGGTGATTTAGGTACTACAATTTTGAAACAGTGATTACGTACGTAAATATGTGTTCTACAAAAAAGTTGTAAATACAAAAATTATAGTTTAATTCATTACCTTTCCAACGGTACCGGTTTTATTACGATTAAATCATTTTAAGTGGATATAATGATCGATTGTGCAAATTCTCGCAAAGGTTCGAGCGGGTTGCGTTGCCCCTGAGAGACTGCAGTCAAAACTGCAGTCTGCCACTTTGAGGGTTAACATTTAAAAACAATGCAAGCTTAAATAATTTCAATTATTTTGTTTCTCTTATCTCTGGGTCTTATCTGTAAGCATATAGGTACAGATGGAGCAAACTATTATAGGAGTGTGTTTGGCCTAGTGGGCGTGTCATCCCTTCTACTTCTTCTTAAACCTCCCTTGGCGGTACAACCAACTCCACAAAAAATTAGGTCCAAAAATAACATTTTACTTAGAAAATGGCCACTTCTCGTATTCTTATAACTTTACCTACTTGCTTACAACATTTATATAAAAAAGTATTTCACCTTTTAGAGAAAACTATGACAAATATCTATAAATAAGTAAGGTTTCGTTTCGTAAAACAAAATTATAAAATCTTATAACTGTGATGAAAAATGGTACAAAGTTTTTTTATAAAATAAAAGTCATGACAACAAATGTTCAAAGCTAGAAATGTTTATATTTTTAGGCAAAAAGAAAACTTTAGCGAGAAAGTTGTTGATAATTAGTGGAATTTACTTTTTGACCCAAAGAAGCGCGGTCTCCGTTTTAGCTCGACTGTTCGGCATTTCGTCTGTGTGTCTGTCTGTCAGTCTGACTGTCTCACGATTAAGGCCAAACGCCTTGACCTATTGTCATGATTTTTTTCATGAATATTCCTTATTCCTATGCCCAGCTCTGTATATATACGGTTTTTTCCATTTTTAACCCCTTAAATAAAATAAAAATGGCGGCCGCACCGTTCCTCTCAGTGTAAGCTTTTTTCCAAAGCCTGTTTTTGGCTTAACCATAAGTCGAATTGAAAAACTAATAACATTTTGCAAGTACCAAATTTGATGTTCTACAAAATTGGTTTCTTGATTATTTCCGTACCTCTATCGGTAAGCTCACAAAATGACCGCAAACTCCACATTTGTTAAAAATAGTCCAAGTTTTTATATATTAACCATGTTTGTATACATTTATTCTTTAGATGTCTTCATAAAACCTTTTAATTTTATGAAGAGAGAGAGAGAGAGCGCTACCTGCTGTCTTACTCCTTCCTGCGCTACGTCAGTGTAGCCGCTGTACCTGTGAGTGAGTTGTCGAGGGGGAGCCGAGATAAGGAGCAAGGAGCCCGTGCCCGATTGGTGTTGCGTCGCATTTACTGAGTTGTAGTCCATTAAAACCACGTCTGTTATTTCAACGAGCGAGGTCTACTGTTCACAGAAGTACTAGTTTATTTGAAACAATTTTCTGTATGACCCTTTGTTTTGTTAGGAGGAAGGTAATTATTGTAATAAATACATTTTGTGCTTGTTTGACATTGATTTGGTGCGATCCTGGCTGTTCCATAGGTCCATTACAATGACTACATAATACTATCTTTAATCATACTGTATTTATTTAAAGTATAAAGTTTTGTATTCTTTCAACATTGTATTGTTAGTAGCCAGGTAGGTGAAAGTTAGTAAAAATACATACGAAATTTTTGTGGGAAAAGTAAGTAGGATGATCATTCTAAGGGGAAGGATATCTCAGGAAATACTTCATGCCTTCCTGCTCTCTTTATTTTTAGATTCCAAGAAAGAATTCTCCTCATGATTTTTAACACATGCTCAAAAGATTTGTCAACCCGTGATTCACATATTTCCAGTATAAATTATTAACTTGGTAGGTGTAGTGCTAAATGTGATGATGAGTAAACATCGTGACATTATGTATAGTTTTAAAATAGCAAGATACACTAATTCTCACACACACACGTTTAATGATCAAAAGCGTTTCAACGACAAAGTCATCATCCTCAGTGATAAAGCCACAAAAGCCAAACTATAGTTTGTATACCCTCACTGTATATTCTTGAGACAATAATGTTTATTAGGGTAAATTACATTACGAGTTGCAATAACGAAAAGAAGCATCAATATAACACTAGGGCAAAAAATAATTTCGTGATGCCTCGGTATCGCTTAAATATAGCTTCAAGGACTTCTGATTTTGTGGGGAGAAAATTCTTAAATAATCTTCCATTGTGTATTAAAGAAATTGAAAATTCATTAGTATTTGAGAGGGCATTGAAAGCATTTCTGTTAAAAAAGGCTTATTATAGTATTCGGGAGTATTTAGATGATGACTTGGGTAATTTTAATGATTTATAAAATGTTGATATGTATTTGATGTTGTATGTATGAGAACTTTTATAATAATCTTCTGTTTATGTTTTAAAAAATGTATAGTTGTAATTGTGATTTTAATCATAGGGTTATGAAATTTATGTATGGTGTTATTGCACTGTGTATTATTGTGTTTGTGTTTTGTTATTATGGCTTATGTTGAGGACAATGTCACCAGTTTTATAGCTCTTGCTATATGTAAAATGTTATGTGACAATAAATAAATAAATAAAAATAAAATAAATAAATAAAATATGATGTCCATTAGACATCCATTAGATAGCTATGAAAAAGCCATTCAAAAAATTCTAAAAATAATAACGGGAAAATAAAGTTTAAGAAGAAAAAACCGATGCCAAGGTCATAACGGTATTTTGTTCTGGTACCGTTATTTTCAAGTTGTAAAAGTTTTGTTTCATCTTTTATGTCGCATGCGGACTTGGTTTTCGTTTGTTGTAAATACAAGTCTTTGCGCATGCGGCATGCGCATAATCGGTGAAAGTTTGTCCTGCTTCCCGCCAATCCCGCCTTTGGACTTTGGACAATACCTGGACAGTGGACAATGACAATACTGACAAAGTGTGACAAAAATACTGTTTGTTTTTTTGCCCGTGATTGGAACTATTGGAAGTTTTTGCGTTTTTAGTCGAAGTTAGTGTTTTACAAGCTAGGAAGAAAAGAGAGAAGTGAAAATTATTGTCTAAACTACACAGCAAGTAAGTATTTTCTATTTAGTAAGTTCATTTTATTTATGTAATCGCTTCTACCTAATTAGGGCCTATGCATAATAACATTGCTTCAATAACCAGGAATCTTAATTTAAACTATTACCGAGACTTAAGTACGGTAATATTACAAATAATCCACGATTTTTTGTAAAACAAAATTATAATAACTACTAAAACGTATTAATCATGAATGATTAAAAGTGTAACGTTTTTTGAGGTTATATTTTGTTTACATTTTGAATTTGTCTAGGCTTCATTATACAACACGTTAACTAGTTTAGCAGCTAGGCCCAGTATGTCATATTAATCAGTTTACAAGTTACAATAGAATGGTAGTTTAATGACCATTAATATTATTAGAAACTTAATTGGGCAAAACTATAATATTCTTTCTAGCCTACAATGCCAACTTTTAGGATCTTGTTTTAGGAAAGTTAAGTCATATATTTTGATTGACTTGAAACATACCCTGTGTCTGTAAGTTAGTTTAAGTTCAGGTTTTTATTTTTGGTTGGAATTGTACTAGTTATAAGGCGTGTAGCCTACTGTAATTTAATATTAGCACTTCTTTTTTTTAAGTTGATAAGCCTAGGCCTGCATTGCATGGCCAAAGTTTACATTAAGACACCTAGCCTGTTGCATTAAAAAAATAAGTTCTAACTTGCAGTCTCTAGGCCTAGGCTAGTCACAATATGTTTACCAACAGTCAATACTCAATAGTACAATGTGCTTAGGTTGGCAGCACTATTCTGTTTCCTAAAAAATAGTCACATGTTCTAAAGTAAATTTACACCCATTGCTTATTAAGAGTACTAATATTTAATGCATTTTTCTAAAATAAAGTTTGGTACAGCTGTAAGGCTTTAGTGATGATGCAGTATAAGAGATATTGTAAAAAAAAATAATTTTGTATTTTTACAAGTAGCCTAAATGGGCGTAACTTTACTATTCGACTCTAGCCTAATATTTTTGCAGACAAACGTTGTTTTACATTCTGCTGTTAAATTTTGAATACAGATAAACATACTATGACTAAATAGGTTAGGTTAGAACCTTTTAGGTTATTTTTGCATTTCTGTTAGGTTTAGGTTAGCCTAGAGTTGAATAGTAAAGTTGCGCCCCTGAATGAAATTTAAGTTAATGTGATTGTAATCAATTTAATATGTAGCCTATTACAATTAATAGCAGTACTTAAATATTTAATGTTATAGGCCATTTAACAAACATTTAGCCTACAAAATCATTCTAATAAAATTACTTATAAAATGGGGTTTTTTATCGTCTTATAATTAATTTTGAAAGACCATCTAACTTTACGATTGTTATTTGTTGTCTTCATGTCTTATTTTGTAATTTGACTACCGGTAGGCCTACTCGTAATAAAACTAGGCCCGATAGAATAAATCTTGAACAAATTCTCAGAAATAAGTTAATATGTTTATTAACTGCAACACTGACCAACAACAATTTTTTAACAACAGGGGGAGGGATAATATTTGAAATACGTATATTGCCAGTCAATTCACTTAACTTTTACAAAATAATATTTTAAAACTAGAAATTATTATATGAATTATATCTGCTAGGATAAATACGATCAGTTTGAGTACAATTTTCCGCCAATCCTAGCTTAACCCTTTTATTTGAGTTTGTCGATGCGTTTCGGACTTCCTCCATTCTCGAGAATTACTTCAGTACTTTTAGAGTCCGAAGGAGTCTTTTTTTAACTGCCACTAGACTTAAATATTTTGTATTGTTGATAATAACTGCCTTATTTGTTCAATACTGTATAATATGAGTATAATTTCTATACTATTATTTTATAAGTATCAAATAACTAAGTTAACCTTTTATTTCTTGTTTGGAAGTCATTTTATAGATTAATACATGTTACAATCATTACGTTACAGCGTAGGGCTAAGTTATATTCGCTCCTAAATATTATGATTAAAAACCCGAATTTAATTAGTTTTAATGTAGCCTAGGCCTATTTAGTGATCTAGTTTCTAGTTTATTTTTGTCATTTGGTCTAAAACTATTTTTGTTGTTTTTTGTTGTAGGAGCAGTACATAATAATCAATCTATGCAGACTACTGATAAAGATATTATTGGCTGTATCAAAAACTGGCTGAGGCATGCAAAAGCAAGAGCATTGAATAGTAGTAAAAGGTACAGTAATAATTGTTATACAGTAATTAATTGTCTTTTTACCTTAATTTTTTTTTCTAAAAACCTTTTGCTTTTAGAGAAGTTTAAAAATCTACATCAATGGCGGCTCATGGAGATTGTGATTATAGTTGTGTCAGAACAAAACGTGTAATTATTGGTGATAAGTAGCCTACTATAGTATTTATAAACATTGTTTAAAGTTTTACTTTTATACTTTATTTGCTTGACTATTATTATTAAAATAACAACGTAATACAGTTTAATGTACATAAATTTTGTTTGTAGCAGTAATTCTTTTTAACTTAAATTAAAATCTAAGATGTTCCTAAATATGTTACATCTTGAAGAATCACCTCTGTTCTAAATTGCAATTTCTAATTAGTTAACATTTTATACTTGAACCTTAACTAATATAATTGGTGTACTTACTAAGTTAATCAAAAAACTCATTAATGTATGTCTTACAAAATCACTTAAATTGATTTAAACTTAGGTTTTATATATTTTGAAATGAAATATTCTATAGGCGTGATTGAAAAAAAGATGGGGAAAAGTACAACTTAGCGTCAGCACAAAATACTTGTAACATCGGTTAGAAACGCTAATGAATTAAGTGATGGGCTAGTTGCCGGAAATAGAATAAAAATTATGGTGATAAATAATTTAAAGTAGGCAATTTATAAATTAAATTATTAAGTACCAGTATATGATTTCGTGTATTACGTTTTATATGAATATATAACATTTCTGAATACTTTCATTCTCAATTACTATCAAAAGTTGATTACGGTACTTTTTATGTTATCATTAATTTATTAAACCAATATGATAGCCAAAAATTTATATTCATGACAGTTTTCACTTCTGTTGGCAGTCCCAATACTGCTTTTATGGTTTTTTTATGTTTTAGTACAGTATGTTACTGCTGTTCCACTGACTGCACCATTAGAGTCATACACAAACAAATTTATTCATTCTAGCCCACCGATCAGTTTTATAATTATTATAAGTGATTTATACTCACGTCAAATGATCCTCAATTATTGAGGAATAATCGACAATCGTTTGACATGAGTATAAATAAATTATAATATAATACAAACATAAATACTGAGCATACACAAAATTTACATGCATAGTTTGAACGTATACTTAAGATAAAACATTAATTTTAATGTTTAAATTTTCTGCTTTAGGTTTGTTGTTTTTTTTTTTAAATAGCAGGCTTAAAATTTTATATTTCTGGTGACTATCCAAACTGTTAACGTTTGTCTAATTATATTTAGCCTACTTTATTTATTTATAAATTGCAAAACAAAATTAACTTTATTATTAAATATACTAGGGGAGACTCCTGGGTGCTCCGCACGCCAACCCCCGATGGAACCTTCTAAAACATATGTCATGTTTTATTTATAATAAAGGGGTACGATTAACAATAACCTCAAAACTAAGATGGTAAATCATGTTGGTTCAAATAAAATTATTTTCTATATTTTATAACAACAGTTATAATAAAGGTTAAAAGAACCAGTAAGGCTCAGTTGTAGGCCTACACTTAATAAAAAACCTAACCAAAAAGTTACTCACTATCAATTACCGTATAATATCAATAAATAGGTCTACTATATGTCTTATTTATTTTTAATTAGGATGTAACATAGTGTTTTCTTATTTTTAAATTCCTTTAGGCCTACCCAAGTTTTTATTGGTTTGTGTGTGTTGAAACATGTGTTGGTTCAAAATAGGCCTAACTTAAAATATTATTTTGTAGTAAAAGCTGGACATGCGAAAAACTGTAATATCTGTTGTTTAAAAATCATTATTTACTTGTACAAAAGCAGCTGGATTAGTTTGTTTCTTATTATAAACAGCTGTTTTGTATAGAAATGGTTTTTAAATTATTCGTCCCATGTTAATCTTGTGGGGAAAACCTGACCTTTGAGATTAGCTCACGCCATTAAGGATAAGAATTTGACATCTAAAACCTTATTGCAAAACTTCGAAATGAGACGAATTTTTTAACAACTCAAACATTAAATTTGGTCCAGAAATAAGGGAGGAGTTGTGTTCACAAAAAACTGCTTCACGTATTATATATAAGGATTCTGTAAAAATGTTAAGCATTTATAAAAGTTTTACAACACATGGAATAATTATTTTATGCCTACTATTTTTATCACCTTTAAGTAGGACCAACCTGAGTCTAAAAAAGTTAAATTCTCTTAGAAAATCTAATTTAAAAAACATTGTTTTCAGGCGTAAGTGTTCAAGAAAATGGAGATGAGCAGAAGAAAATTGATGGCGACCAGGATTAAATACAAATATTAAATGTACTATTTCAATAATGTTTTTTTGAAAATAAAGTTTTAAAAAAATAAAACTTTTAGTGTATTGATTTCATATTACCAAGGTTAGCATGTTGCCTAGCTAGCTACCAATGGAATCTCATCCAACATATTATATAGGTAGAAGCCTATTGGTGTTATTTGTGTTTTGTGTACTAAAGTACTCCCCTGTTTTCATTAGTTCAACAGATATGAAATAAAAAGAAACACTTAAGGTTTAAAATAAAAATAATTATTAGTTTAAGAAAAAACAACACACGCAATGTTTTGAAAGTTCTACAAATTTATTTCAGTCTTGCCGACCATGAGTTCACCAGCAGCTTTACATAATATACTGACTGGTTTTTCCTTTAAAATTGCGTTGATTGTACCTTTAGTCAATAGTAATAATTGTAACTATTAGTTTGATATGCATACGAAAATAAAACACGTTGCACTTTTTAATTGCTATGTTGCAAAAACAGGAACAATTTTTATTGCAATCACAAGACCATTTTGTTGGCATAAATCACATTAATTTGTATCATTAAGCTAAAATTTAATATATATATATATATTTTTTTTAAAGCAGTGAATATCACAGGAGTGATGTTCATTAAATAACATAATATATTATATAACATATATTATATAGATATATCAAATATTGAAATAGGTATAAATTACCTCCGTTACACTGTCAAACAAATTATTAGTCAACAAATAATCAAGGATTGGATAGACAGAGAAACAGATAATTTATACCTATTTCAATATTTGTTATCATTTCCAGTACGGGAGCTTACATAATGAAGAAAAAATATATATAGATATTATATATAATTTATTTTCATGTCAGTATGAAATGTCTTGTAATATGTGTATGTTATACACAATTAACTTAGGTACATTTAATAGCTGATTGATATCCAGAGATATCTATTTCATTTTCTGCTGGAATCAAAGATATTTATTGGATGTGGATTAGATAGCTGATGGATATCTATTTCATGTCAATAAATTGTCAAATATATCCATTGGATGTGCAATAGATAACTGATGGA
>JAGFPH010000226.1:433809-472347 GCA_018207615.1 Philaenus spumarius | reverse complement strand
TCGGTGCGCCACTGGTCAAGTTGGCATTTTGGTACTTTAACTGTAACTCCCGTCCATTACAGTAAGGAAAAATAATAGGTATTATAAAAGTTCCACAAAATGTGAGTTAAACTATAAGGAAGCAGGTGGTTAACAGAACAGTTCCTAAATGGAATACAGACATCGCAAATCTTCTATAAAATAAGATTTCTAGTTTTATTTTTGTTTCGTTTGTATATATTTTTTGTGTATTTTTTTATAGGTATCATTAAAAAAAAAAATTAATTAGTACAAACATTTCATAACTATTTTGTTTAACAAATTACCCGAATAAGTATTTCAAACATTATATAAATCTCGTTCACTCTCTCTCTTAAATTCTGTACAAATAAATCCTAACGAACGCGCTACTCTAAAGATTTAATATAATTTTTGAAATGTCCTTGAACTATTCAAGTCGTAGGGCTATTCGTGCTATTACAACCATGCGTTTCAATCACAACTCAAATGTTCCTCCTCAATTTGTGGCTTGCATTTCTGTCGATATAAATCAAGCGTGTCGTGATTTCCTGGTCAATTTAATTTTCAGGAAGCTTTGTCAAAGCTAATTTTGTCGGCCCAGTTGAGTAAGTTACCTCGTAACATACATTTACCCGATTGTCCTAAAACACGCAAGCGACAATATTAAAGCCGATTCGTTAATGAAACCCGTTTTGGGTTTACTTGGCACTGGCCAAAACACGGTAATTTCAGATGTGCATAAAAGAGGTGAGCGGACCCGAAAGGATGTCAATACTGTGAATTTAGGACGTTTCCATTACTCTAACCTTAAACGTATATTTAATGTTGGACGTAAGAAATACGTTCACAAGACTGTTGGCGTGTATCCTCGTGGTAGAAGTTAAAAACGCAATCACTTGATCCACAGACAGTGAACGTTAACTGTTAATGCATTATTATATACAGTATTGTAGTTTATTTTATAACGTACTTTATAGATAGATAGATATTTATTTTATTCCCTAATATATACAAACACATACAAAATAATAAAATAAGAACATAACTTAAACATAAAATAAAATAACTATCTGTAATAAAACATAAAACTTAACTTATAAAAAATTAACAGAGAATAGTTTCCATATGGGAATAAAATATTTTGCAACCTCTAGGGCAAGCAAGCCCGTTTTGAGGCTGCAGTCGTAAATGCTAATTTATTTATAGCAAAAAGAAAAAAAGAGTAAGAAAAAAGGGAAATTTTTCGTAAGAGTTCGTAGTGGTAGAAAAAGTGAAACTACGAAACCAAAATCAAAATTATTCAAGAGTTTGGTCTTGTCAATGAAATTTCTTACAAAAATAAACAAATATGGGGAAAGCAACATACCATAAATAATTGTAGTATTTTTAGAAGAGCTTGAATAGTAAGAACAAATTAATTTAAAAAATAATAAACTAACACAGATTTTATAAAAATGCGTTCGTTTGTCAAACGCGTTAAACGACAAAATTGTCCTCCTCAGTGGCACTTCAGCTGCACATAAAAATAGTTGTTCTGGGTTTGGTAATTTAAAATAACAACGTGACATTTACGATCAACTTACTATCAGGAAAAATATATAATTAAACATCCTTAACTTCTGGCAGTGGTTCTGATAATATTTCAGATTAGTTTCAGTTTTTTAAGTTCGTTTTCAAGTTCTTCTATCAAGGATTAGATAGTATCTCTAAATAATGTGTAATAGTAGCCTACGCTTTAAGACAAGAAGGTGGTAATCCACTGTAAAGGCTGATTAGCTACTAATACTTTTAAGCACTTTGTTGCCTAATCGTGAGAACTCTTAGTAGTTAGTGCGAGTAGCAAGTTATTAGCTAATGATTTGACTAAGCTAGTGTAAACTATACTTTATTTATTATTGCTTCGGACTTGACCTCCTTTCCGGGGGTAGCAGGACCTCAGGGGCTCGCCCGCGAGTCCCAAGTCCGAAGCAATAATAAATAAAGTATAGGCATGTACTAAAGAGTACGCAAGTCCGTCGAATTCTAACGGTGGAACCAATAGCCTAAAAGCGCCGATAACTTCCATAAATTTGTAGTGCATCGAAAACTCCTGATAAATATGCTTAAACTACACTGCTTAGAAACAAATAGTTTACTGTTACAATATACTAGGACATCAAATTTTTTTTAAATATTCGCAGGCTTTAGCTTTAATTCAGTTACAATATTTTCCGAGTGTCAATGTTGTATTACTAGAACTTCGCCAGTTCAACCTTATACTAGAGTAGGGATTTCCATTGTTTGAACCCAGCACTGCTATTTTAATCTAGCTTTCAAGGTCTACCCCTCAACTGAACCTTTCTCTCAATGGATATTTTTGTGTTCTTTACAGGGTTTGTAGTAATTCCGGAAAACTGATTGTATCTTCCCAAGTTTTAATGAACTGAATATTCTTTTTCAAAATATTAATATTTTTTCTGCAATAATGTTTTTTTTTTTTATTCTAGCCTGAGTTTAAGCGGAAATGCTTACGGAAAGGTCGTAATTGGTTGAGGCTAGTGGTAACACCAGAAATTACAATTTCATCACGCGTAAACTATTTTTGGATGCAATATTTCGCTGACTTTTTGTCCGTTTCCAATATTGCTGATTCTTAGTAAATACGATCCTGCCACAATTGATAAGGACAATGTTTTGCAACAAGAAGCTGTAGTGTCGGCGGACGGGGCCATCGGGACTTCATCGTGCAAGTATTGTCGTGTTTTCAGTCATTGATAAAGACGGAGTCCAGAACAAGTTTGTCAATGCTTAACAATATGTATTGCGGAGTCGAGTATTAATGTATATTAAATTCAATGACCAGTACAGGTTAAGTAACGGGCGCACAACGGCTAGATGCTGTCAACCGCGACGGACTATCAGAGCATGAGGGCTAACTCACAACGAAACATCTTCATTTTTACGTGTTCAAATTGTCTTTTAGTTTAGGGAGAAGGATCAAGATTTAATTGTTCCGTGTTTGCTTCAGCAGTCAATGAAAGAGAAAGTTAACTATGCACTCATTCTGACCTGTCAACGATCTACTGCTTGACCACGATAAACAATGTGAACTAGAAGTTATATTTTTATCAGTACCTACATTCGAATAAAATGTAAATTTATAGCTAAAATACGTTTCCCCCCAAAAATATGTTTAATATTATTAGGCTTATATTCTTAACATATCATTGAAAGCTTTCAAAGATAAATATAATCATTTGCATTAAAGAAACCCAGTATTTAAAATATAAGGCTATACTATTGTGCTTGGCAAGGCTATGTTGTGTGTCGACAGGTGTGTTATTAACTTGGTCGAACAATACGTGTAATTGTAAGAGATTGTGATTAGAAAACAAACTTAGAATTAATAGATGTGCGAGTAAACTGTCATTTCTTTGGTTTATTCACATGTTCTTTATAAATCTGTAACAGTCAATGATAAATCTGAGAAAAAAAACTGAAACAGCAAAAAAGTAATTTAGATTAACTTTATTCGTGGATCCAAAATATCTTTAATAAAGGCATAATGGCGTTTAATATTAAGGCGGGTTCTGTGTAATGCATTGGTAGTTTTATTAAAATCTGATTATTATTATTTAAAAAATATTAAGACAGGACTGAGAGAAGATACCGTAGTTGTAACTCGATTTTAGACTGGTGCACCACAATTTAAGTAATATTCTAGTTGAAGACGTGGTCGTATGTTCTAGTTCAACAGCTACAAAATACATTTCTTATGTATGAACCACAGTTCCAAACTTAAAGGATAATCAACTGAATTTATTTTTAGGCTAATTTTTTTTAAAAACAAAAATGGGTTTGGTGCTTTTTAATTTGATACGCCAAATTTCGATTGTATTTTGAAGCATAGACGAGGTAGGACCTATTTCATTATTTTCCTCATTTCAAAGTTTTTGTAACCTAAGAAACAACAATGAAATAGATGTTTAGAAGCTAATATATTTCGGGATGTATTTGTATAAGTTTTGATCTGATAGTCATTGCGTGAAGAATGAACAATTTCATTAATTCCAAATATGGTGTTCTTAAACCGTATAAAATATAATTTTGTTGTACTTTTATTATTGGGACCCCTACTTTTTGTGTTAGTACGTACTTCGAAATTTTTCATTTCTTGGATATTTACAGTCGATCCTGTTCTTATGAAGCTTGTTTGATTTCGGATTAAGATGGGAATTTGTGTAGTTAGAATAGTTTAACAAGAACAGTTTCTGGCGGTATTATCACAACGGCACTTAAAACCACGGAATATGTTCTTAATATATCAAACAATTATTTTAAAATCTCTCAAAAACTTCTTTGTTCGAATTACCATTCAAAGTATAAAACAGTTTTCCGTTCCAGATAGAAACAAATGTTAATGCTCATAGAACTCAGCCTGCATCTGATCACGCAAACTTTCATATCGCCGAGAAATATTAAATAGAGCGTGTAAAAGCTATGGGTGAATGATGGGCTTTGCATATTCTGCTTTGTAAGAAATCATTTCAACAGGATGTCGAAGCCTTATTTCCACTTTATGATTTGATGTTGCATGAAAATCAGTGTCTGTTTTTTTATTCCTGCACTGAACATCCGGGCAGTGGACACTCTCCCGTACTTGAAAAATGAATTACTAGCCTTATTATTGTTCTTTAGATAAACAAAATCTTATTACTTCGTCTTGGCGTGACGCTGTGGTTAGCGCGGTCTTCCAAGTATGCAACTATTGGAACCTACAATATAGCTGCTGCAGGTTTGTGACGTGTGTCCGCTACTCCCCCACCTCCATTAGTCTAACTGGCATACATTAATTACGTTAATTAATATGGAATGGCTATAATCGACCTTTACATATAGGACGATTTTAATCTATTTCTATGAAACCATACTTTGGTATAGCATACTTGGCTTTACTCCAATTTCATCAACATCCTGTTATACGATTTTAAAATAAAAGTTATCTTAGTTTGTAATCTTATACATAATTAAAACGTTTCTTTAATTTTATTAGTAAACGTTAGATGTTCTACAATCAACAATGTGTCATCGTGGAGGTATTTAGAACAATAAATTTCTTTAGAAATTGTTAAAGATGTTTATCAGACATGTCACTCGTCGTAAGTTTCACTCTCTAGCGTCGCGCCGTCAGTCAGCTGTAACTATGTCACAACAGCTGGTTTTAATAAAGAAAAATGAAAATGAGAAAGTTTTCAATTCACGCTCTGCAGACGATCTCTTCACCAAAGATTCACACTAGAGTTTATTACAAAACTCAGTTACTTAGCATCAGAGTTGCGATTGGCGATAAAAAATTATATTTGTTAGTCGGTAAAAATAGCGTAAACAATAATTCTATATTTTTATTTTGTAATAATTCGTACTCGTAATTCCTAATAATGTCTATAGATGTCGCTGTTAACCTTACTACTCATTGTTGTACGGTTTAATTATATATATTATACAATTATTTATCACTGTTTTTCATAATCAGATAAACTTACATAAATCATAAACGAACTTACATTACTAGCTGAACAATTTATTGTTGTATTTATTTTTTGTATTACTTCGGCTCGCATTGAAATCTTGCGAAAATTATAAAAATTTACCCCCACTTTTTATGACTTTTCTCGACTTTGTCGACTTTGGCTCGCATTAAAATGCCAAAGTATTGAAATCTTGCGAACATTCTGAAAAAATACCCCCATTTTTTATGACTTATCTCAACGTTTTCGAGGACTCTTAACACGATAAAACAATAACAAATGTTGTGTTCGTGTGTCTGTATGTGTCTGTGGACACGATATATGCATTCACAGATGTCGTAGAAAACTTCTGATGGTGCCAAAATCTTTGTGTATTTTGATTGTGGAGAGTTGAAACGGTTTTGAGCTTTCTAGCGTGACACCAACGTGACGTGCGTGACAAAAACGTCACATTTTTGAGTAAGTATTTAAAAAAGAAACACTAGCCAAAATCTCGAAAAAGTGTTCTATCTTTTCATCTTGTTTCCTACTTCTAATTTACGGCTCATTTAGGCCTACATATTTTTTCTTTTGAAAATGTTATTTATCTTATTAGCATACACCTTAACAAATTAAACATATTACTCCTATTATTTACGTGATTTTGCGCATTTTTTAAGTAAACAAAAGTATTATTAATAGCGTTGTTATAATTGCTTTTCTAAAATGGGAAACAATCCACTAAGATGGCTTTTTAAGGCTTTGCTTTATTTTCCACATTGGATCTATTTCAAAGATTTTGTTAAACTTCGTCCGATTTTATCTCAACTGATACTATTTACGGTAGTAGTTTTCTCTTTGTTTTTAATTAACTACCATTATGCAAAATAACTCGTAAAATTTTTATTTAATTTTCAAGTATTTGTAAAAATCTTAATTTCAACATTTAAAACTCAATATTTAAAATGAGCAATGTAATTATTGATTATTGTAAGATAGAAATGACAGCAAAAATGTGTTTGCGATATTAAAATGTTATTGGATTGCATTCTAGCCTTAAGTATAATAGTATTTCTGTGGATTTTGGTTTGTTTTTGGTTTTAAAGCGAAAATCACCCGCCGGCTGAAATAATATGTTTTTTAACTAAACAAATATTTATATTCTTTGCCCGTATTATATCCAGGGACCTTGAGATTTGGATTCTGGTACGCTAACCCCTCAGATACAAGGTCGCCCTAAATCTGTGATGTTAAATGTAAAATGGTGGTGGATTGGAGCATATTCTGGGCCCCGTTTTCGCTATTTCAATAAAACGTATGCCGTCTAAAAATAAACAAAGGTACAAAATAAAATTGTGTACTGACGTTCAAAGTCTTCTTGAACCGCTCGTTTAAAGTCCATTGGTTAGTCATGCAAAGGGTTGATTGTTTAATAGTTAAAGGAAACCAACAACGGTTGGTTTAATTTAATTTGAAAAGATAGAACAGACATAAATCAAATTATTTAGATGAATGCACGTGTATTGGACGCTTGGCTGTAATGACGCTTAGTCATATCTCTTCCCTCACCACTGCGTGACGTCACACAGTAGTATTAGACGTCACGTCTCCCCCCTCCTCTCCGTCTCGCGTCAGCTGATCTGCAAGTTCAGTCAGTCCTCTTGTATACGTGAAGTCGAGCACGTGTCTCTCGGGTCTCGTTAATTTGTGTAGTTTTTGTGTTGTGAGTGTTTGTAACAAATAGTGACTGTGGGACATGGATGGAAGTTGATAAGGTAGGAATTTGTCTATTTTTAAATATTACAGGCAAATTTAAAACTTGTAAAATACAGTATTTACTGTTGCAATACTTTAATTATGAATGTTTTTTCCTGGTATTTCTCAAAGAAATTTCATCTTTCCTTTTTAAAACGAAATTGCACAATGGTAATTAACATTAATGTGTATCTCGCAACAGATCAGGTCGTAAAGAATCACGCCGGTAATAAAAATGTGTGTGTAGTTGAATTACTAAAAAGTTTATTTAACTTTTGTGTTATTAAAAAATGTGTCAGTTGAATATTTGTATCATCTATCTAGATAGAAAAATCTAACAATCTAAGAATTATGTAACAACCCTATTCCATTCGCTCGCCGACTAATCGCTGTATCTCTGTAACTGTAAGATTTGATTAGCTGAAATTTTGTATATTGTTTTATATCCCTACGTGTTTATTAAAAAATCCATCTGTAAGTGGCTAATAAGATCTTTATGCTTGTTACAGTTTGAATTATTTGTATGAAAACAATGATAGGTAATACAATTTTTGTTGTTATATATAGTTTTCGTTTGTGCTAAGTATGTATTATTATTATTTTTTAGGTTTAATGAATGCATTTATTTTTATTTATTTTCTTATTATTACTATTATTATTATTATTATAATAGGTAATATTTAGACTTAAGAAATTGCACTGTTGTATGATGAATTTGGAGCGAGCTATTAGGCTTCGTAAGACGGAATAACATTAGGCCTAATGTGAAAATGCTCCTCTCTTTTACGTTTAAAAGATAAATATGCTACATGGCGCCGTCTAGATTATAAATATATAAAATTATGACGATTTACGTATTGCATAAGGCCTAACAATGGAAATTAAGTCTGTGGTCAGAGAAATCTCGCAAAGATCAAAGGTTTTAGACAAATAAATTGGACGAGTTGTAGGCCTACATATTTGTACCATAACAGGATTATAAGTAATACAGGAAATATTTTAAAATTAATTATGAGTAATTAATGATCCCTTTTAAGTTTTTCTTTTTCATATACATCCAGGCAATAAAGGGGGCGCAATTGCTCAGTTGGTATGGCGGTGTCGTCAGATTCGATTGATGTTAGCTATCCCGTTTTTTTATTTTACTTCTCGTCCTCTATTCATTCTCTAATCTTATGAAGACGTTAACATACTAGCTTTTGTAAGCGTAATCCTCAAGATAGAACCAAGCCCAACGAGAGTTTCATAGTTAACAACATAGCAATTAAAAGTTTCAATGATAGTGTAGTTTTATAGAGGCTCAAACTGATTTTTGAACAGATTCTGCCCTTATTGTACTCCCAGTGGCGGTTTTAGCCCGGGTCAAGGGGGCAGCTATTGAAATTTCTAATAGTTTCAAGAAATTTTTATTAGGAGCTTAGTTTTTTTTTGACAAAAAAGTATTTAATATGTTTTAAGGCTTAAGAGTTTTTATTCTGAAAGAAAAGTAAATGCTGAAACTCAGTCAGTTTTGATTGCCAATTGCCGACCCCTTCAACACTATTGAACTGACGATTACAACGATTATTTAAATATTTTGGTTATTCTTTAAACGTCATCTGAACAGTCTTATGCACGTTTGTGTTCGCGGGTTTAGTTTTTTTATTGTTAACGAAAAAACTGTTTCAATTAACAGTCTCGAAAAAAAACGAACGAAACCGTACGACAAAAACAGTTTTTTTTTTTTTCAAAACAGTTTCGAATTGGAAAGTGTCCCTTTTAATACCTGGCGAAGGCGTTAAATCATTTTCAATGTTTATTACAAATTTTCTTATTGAGATATATTTTTGAGTTATGAGTATAAATTACATTCTTACATCATTTGAACTAAAAAACTATAAGGTTATTTAAATAAATCAAACACTTTATCCAGAAAAAAATATAAAAAAAAATAAAAGAAATTAATGTTAATTTTTTCAATGTTTTTGGAGGGTGAATTTTCTTTTTAAATAACTAATAAATTTACAGCAAGGAAAGTATTAAAATAGAGTTTTGGGAGGTTGATTTTTCATCCTCTCTGTGGCTGGGAGGTATTCCATACTCCCCGGTCATTTGACCTTCAGTCACACAGTATCGTTGCCCCCCCCCCATTTTTCAGGTCCGCCACTGTTTGGACTCCTAAAGTGAACTTTTATAAAGTTGACACCAAGACCCATAAATTTCACATTGATCTACTAAAAAATTCAAAGATACAAGGTTTCACGACATTCACTGCAGCTGTTCCCGATCAAACTTTCATGTCCACATTCTTACACACAATGAGCACCGCCGTTTCCTCACGGAAAGGAGTATATTCTAAACTTATGTATTGAAATTAATGATTTGGATACAGCTTATCAAAACGAGGTTCCAAAATAAAGATATTGGACTTATGCTCTACAATATTTTAAGAGGAACCTTACTACCGGACATAACCTTCAGTCATATTTATCTCGGGTTCACTAAAAACTGAATTCTAAGTTGAAGAATGCCGTTATCAGTTTCAGAGGTATTTGTTGTTCCACACAATGACTCACAATCGGTTACCATGCCAACAGTTTAAATAATAAAGCGTAATCACTTTAAAGCGAACAGGAAGTTGTTTATTAAGGCCCTACAATCGTTCAAGGCTTGAACACAACGACAGAGATTGTTTGACGGTTTATGGCTTGTGTAACCTTTTTTTATTTTCTCTGTTTCTTTGAATACGCCGTTTTATCTTATTTTCTTTCTGAGAGTAGGCCTATCTATGCGTGGAAGTTAACGGTCTGTTGTAATGGCAGATAGTTTTATGAATCACCCGTAAGAACAATGTTAAATTCTGCGACGGAAACTCATTTAACGAATTCATGTCTTAAAATATCATCGTTATTGTAAAAATTGATAGTTAGATTAACAGCTGTATTAGTTATTTTACAAATTGAGTCAAAATAAAATGTTAATTTAGTTTTAACAACCCCAACCCTCGTTGCTAAGAGCACAGATACAAGGTTCTACACAGATGTCCTAAAATAAGACGAATGTAACTCGTTTAAGATTCGGAAAATACTCCACGGAAAGTAGACGGCTTCCTTCTCCCTACACAATTCTTGCCGTAAAATTGGCAACATTATCTAGTTATACTTGTTCAGATCTTGGACGCACTGTTTAGCTTGGAAGAGAGGCTGTTTGATCATTATTGTAAAACTGTTTGCCCGTTCAATTAATTGTAGGCCACTTTGTGTTTACTCTACTGTACTGACGTCCAATTTCTTAACATACATTTATCTGAAACCAACATGACATGGTTCTGCAATTTGTGATCGTGCGACACATCTTGCGCCCGAAGCTTGCGTGCAACTTGATTTCTTAACTCCGAAATCCTTAGGCATTATTGTTGTAAGGTGTGAAGTAACCATTCGTTTTCTTTATTACAAGCTAGTTGAACCCCCTGCATGCTCCGCACGCCAACCCCGTTGGAACCTTCTATACACAAAATCATGTTATGTACAAAAGGTGTAGGATTAATAACAACCCCTAAAGTTAAAAGATGGTACGGTAAATAATTTTAAATGTTCAAATCAAGTTATTTCGTATATTTTATAACAGCAGTTATAATAAAGGTCAAAAGAACCACCAAGGCTCAGGTCTACACGTTAAAAACCTAACCTAAAAGTTAGAAAAACAAAAATACAGTAATTGCTTCAAAATTTGAAATCAACTGTTAATGGAAATATTGGAGCAAACAGCTGTTTTATTCAATTGGTTGCTATGGTAATAAATGTAAATACATGACATGTTGGTTCATCAGTCTAGGATAAACCCAAGATTTTTTCCTACTAAATTTACAAAATTAATATTGAAATAAAAATGTTTTTATCAAAATGAATTATAGGCTATGTTACTCAGAGATAGTGTAGCTTGTTATTAGTAAAACTATTTTTTCAATCGGTTCAGTAGTTCCAGAGGTTACTCCCTACATACAAACAAACAAACAAATTTTCCACTTTATAATATTAGTATAGATTTATAATAATAATTTTAATACTTTTTCTGTCATAAACGTGCTTCGTATCAAATGTGCCTTAAAGTGTTGGCCATAAAAACATTCAGAATATGTGTTAGGTTACTTGTAACTCAATTTTAAATAAAAATGGTTAGTGAAGCAACTTTAAAATAGTAGGCCTAAGTCTGCTTGGTTTATAAGGGTGGAGTACTTATTCTTGATCATTTGTCTTACCAAAACCATTTAAAGAGCAACAACCGATTAATATTTTGTAAAAAATTGAATTAAACGCCAGCCCCTGTCTTCTAAGTTGTTTGTGTTTAGCTTCCAACATTGCCAAATTTAAACAAAATGCTACTGTTCTTGGTTACATTACAAATTCAGTCAGTACTTTGAAAATACAAATACATCTAAAATGACAGAAATTTTAGGCAAAAACTAGGTTCGCCAACCCTCTTCTTCCACAATTCTATATTAACAGGCCCAGTTTTGCTCAATAATTTCTTTTTGAGTACGATAAATCATAAACTTATCGCAGATGGTAAATAATAATAAATGTTTTACAATTATTACGTTTCTGCTAAAAGTGGAGTTAAAATCAAGGTTAAAAGAAACAGCATGAATTAAACCTACTCCTAAACCTAACCTAAAACTTTGAAGTATTATTTCAAAGTGTGAAATCAGCAGTTAATTAAAATACCTCCGAGAAAAATAACCGAAAGGCAAGTTTACAGGATTTAGATTAAACAGCCGATTAGTGTTCAAATACAGAAACTCTTCTCTCATTTCATCTAGGTGTTTTAAATGGATAAATATTTTAACTATTTATAAGCATAAATTGTCTTTTAAATTATTTGTAAATTTCCCCTAAAATTTGAAGCCACGTTTTTCAATAATATAGTAAAGCAGTAAATACTCAGTTGTCATGTAATTATACTTACGAGTTCAAATTATGTCCAAGGACAATCGTTGTTCAAATTAAGCTTTCTTTAGAAAAATTGCGCTGTTGTTGCTAAAATTAGCCTTATTAAAAAAAGTCGCCGTTTTAGAACGACTAACATTTTTACAATTTTTAGTCGAAACAAAGGAAGTATATTATGTTGCTGTTGAAACCACTGCTAAAAACCACATTCACAATTCAAAGTGTTTTTATTTATTTTAGTTTCAGAGTATATCAATTGATTCACCTTTGCCAATCAGAAGCTTACTACATATACCACATTATTTGACTAGCCCAACAAGCAAGTAGCGTTGTACAGTTGGTAGGCCGCAACACTTCACTCAAATTGTAAACACAAGAGTGACTCAGACCATGAGCAGCTATTATTGGCTTTTGGTCAGTTATTCAACAGGCCTTGGAACAAGTTGTTGTATCACACGTTTTGACATTGTGGCACACTAAATGATTTGAAATTCAAACTAATCATGACAGTGTAGACAGTTTACACGTGTTTTCAGTGCATTGGACTCGATCGTTCTAACAATGTTTACGTCTCTGTTTGGTTAAAGTAAACACAGATTAGGTTTGAACTGTTGCTTAATCTATACAGTAACCTATTTGTCATTTAGTTCTTCGATAGACGTAACAACAAATTAATATCCTTACCCTAAATATACAATTAATTTACTGTGTGAATACTATGTATTTTGTTTAGCTATGATTAGCTACAAAGCAAAAGAGTCGGTTGTTCACAACGAACTAATTGAGAAACTACTTAAACTGTTACGATTGAGATGAAACGTTTACCGTTGCGCTTTGTCTTCCTAGTGACAGAATATGTGTATTACAAGCACACTAACCAACCCCTTTTTGAACAAGTTACAGTTGGTAGGAAGATACAAAACCTGAATAAGGTGAACACATACAATTTCTAATCATAAATGATAATACCTAAAAAGCGTGTCGCGCTTTTTCTCAAATTGTATGAACAACTTCTTAACAAATTCTAGCATTCGTTAGCATTGTATATTATTTTTTAATGGACAGTAAATTACTTTTAGAAATGTCTCTCAGCTCCCAACCTAACACTTGAAATTATTTTTAGTAATCATTTCATTACAATCATTTATGCACTGAGATATATGGATGTTTTAAGGCACATCAAAAACTGAAAATAATATAATAACACCAAGACTAATGGAGAATATTGCAAATATCTTTTATATCGCACAAACATTCAGCTATCCCAATACTTTCTTAAATTTTGAGCAGAAATCAATAGAATTACCATACTGTGTGACACAAACAATATTACCGAATAAATAATACTGGGATTGTATGTCTATTTAGTATACCATGTTTCATAATGATCCTTTCTCGTTTAAATGTATTTTTAATTCCCGGTATTTTTGTTTCAAAGCGTGCCGACCTCTCTTTGCGCATTTTTTTTTATGGCCTTATCTTATACAGCTTTAATTGGTTTAAATCATTCTGTTATTTTATTGCAGTCAGTTATATGACTTTATGTATATATTTTGCTAAGAAATGAGTTTAAAATATTTAAAATACAAACCAGGAGAAAGAAACAATAACTAACTAACAATACGACAAATGTATAATTTAGTGCTAGACCAGTAAACGTTATGAATTTTCTTTTCGCCTGACGTTAAACTAAAACAAATTTTCTCAATGTTAATTCCAATCAAATAATTGTTTCTTCATTAAGGTAGCCTACTCGAGAATGTTGGTGTTTTTAAAAATTAGTCTTGAATTATTTTTTCTCAAATCTATTTCTAGAGGAAAGCAAAGATAATTGTCAAATTTTTAATGTTAACATATTTAGTATTACAGTAGGCTAAATGCAATTGTGCACAAATTCAAAATATTCCCTAAAAATTAAGTAATATGTTCGCAAATTCTTTAAACAAGATGCTAAACTATGATTACCTCAGTCTGATTTTTAGTCATCTGTATAATTAGTATTATTAATAGTAATCCCATGTGAAAAATCACAGGCAGATTAATTAAATACACATCAGAAATACATGATTTAAAAATGAAATACTGTTTAAAAACAACAGACTTTATCTAGACCTACACTACCTAACTATGCTGACGGAAATTTTTAACTCGGTAGGGCCTAATGTATATAATAAAATTATAAGGATTATAAAAGTGTAGGCATATTTGTTAAAATTTTGTATATATATACGTTATTATATATTTAAAGAAAGATAAACATATTATCTTTAAATTGCTTTCTATTTAATATTGATAGATCAAATGATTTAGAAGTTATTAATATTAATAGTGACGACATTAATAATCAAATATGTTTATATGTTATACCAAGATGTAGGAATGTTTCCGAAGTTAAACGAATGAATATTATATTGATGATAAAAGCTTATATTTGTATACAGTTTATAACCTCTAAGTAAATATTATAACGTACACTTATTATTAGCATACACTAAAGGTTCTGCTCCTGCGGTGACATATTGTGATGCCAATGTAAACATAATATTATTGTATATTGTGTTAATTTTATAGAAATGTTGATCGATTAGGACTGAAGCAATTGGACATAAGTTGGGTGGTGGAGGTAGTTGTGAATTGTACAAAATGTAAGACATACATCGAAATAGACAAGCAATATCCCCAACATTCGTCCACAAAATCTATAATTTTGTCCATAATTTTGACATTATTTCAATTTTTTAACAGGAATTTAAAATATTTTCGGAATAAAAAGTAGCCTAAAATATTCTCTGGAAAGTCCTCTACATGTTAATTTAAGTTTCGTCAAAATCGGTCCAGCCATTCCGGAGATTAGCGTTGGATTAGCAAGGCCAAACAAACAGACGACAGACAAAAACTTATAAATATGTGTTTATGTTTTGGTATGAGCTTAGAAAAAAGTTTATATTTTGAAATCACTGACAGAAACTTCAGTTTTATTTATATGTTTGTATCGGTATATAGATTAGTTCTATAACTCATATTTAAAAAAATAAATTTCACAAAAAATTATAACGATTTGAAGTTGTAAAAACATAACCACAAAGTATAATCTACGTATAATCTATTTGTTTAAGTATTACAGATAATAGATGAAATCAGCTGTTATATTACATGTTAGCCTACTCACGTACGGACGGACGTACACTCGCTTTTATAAGGAGTTGATCAAAAATTTACTCAGCCCTGTGACAAGTTGTTTTTGTGTAATTATTGTTGTTATCGTTGTTATTTTATCGTGTAGTGTCTGTAGTGTGTGTTAATTAAAAGTTTAATTTTATACCTGTGTGTGATAGTATGAGCATTATACGAATGCTCTTAGTTTTCCAGGCGATGATAACCACCTAGGTTTTTCGCCTTTATAAAAAAAAATAAAAAATACAAAATTTACTCAATAATCGGTTTACAACTAACCAGCTTCAGTAATTTTCAGCTTCAGACCAATTTTACGTTAGGACTAGTTTGGACCAATATACATGATTTTAAATTACGGTTTAGCCTAAAATATGTTAAACCAGTCATTTACTTGATTCGACGAAGAACACTTTACGGCCCTAGGATGTTTATCTTATCAGAGGTTGAAATACCTAATAAAACACACATATCCTGGAAACTTTTGCCAACACATTCCCAAGGATCATGTTTTACAAATTAATAAAACTTTATTTCTTGTTGTAAAGACTAAGTTCACTCACTGGTCTGAATTGTTTGCTATTCTTTACGTACCTACTCTTATATTTGTACAATCTGTGAGGGTAAACTATCTGCCACGTTACGTAGGAACTTCGAAATGCTAAGTAGTCTACGCACAATTTTTTTGTTTATAATAAGATAGCATTATTTTATGTATTAAAGCTAAGTTAATTGTAGAACAAATTACTTAGCTTGTTTTGAAATACAGGGTGATTCAGAACTATGCGGCAATCTCTATGAAGCTCATTCTATAGCTAAAAATAAGACAAAAAGTTAATATAAACATAGACCCGAAAACGCTTCGTTTTTCAGATATCCGCCATTTTGTTTTACAAAATAATTCATATCTAGAGAAATGTTCTACTGATTGACTCATTTTTACTTTCTCCACCCTATACGTAGTATATGGAGAAAGTATTGTTTTCGTAAAAATGTTCGAATTTGAATTTTCAGTTGAATTATCTGTTTTGGTGCTCCCAGAACCTCAAAAAATGGTTTAGTGCAATTATCTGTGTTGGTGCTCCCTGAACCCAAAAATATTTTTAGTGGAATTTTTTGTTTTGGTGCTCCCTGAACCCAAAAAAGTGTTTTTAGAGTGGTGTCTGTCTGCCAGTCTGTCAGTATGTAAACACGACCTGAGAGGACACTATTGGTCCGATTTTCATGAAATTTGGTATGTAGGTACTAAACCCTAATATCTCCAGGCGTTTTTTCACTTTTTGGAATTTTTAATTTTTAAGGGTAATTTACCCCTAAAAACCCATAAAAACGACAAAAATGCAAATTTCTCAAAAACGGCTCTAACGATATTGATCAAATTTTCAGTATTTATAGTGCTTAAGATTCCAAACAAAATGACACCACCCGCTTTTATCAAAACTTCGGCGTTTTATAACTATGGGGAAATGTTTAAAAATAAACAAGTTTATGTTGTCAATCTAGCATCGCGGCGGCGGCCGCACGGGGTAGCACCATGGTAGCGATCTCGGCCAGTAATTCAAAGGTCGCGCGATCCAATCCCGCCTAGGACAATAATTTTTTTATACGATTGACGTAGGTAGAATATTAATATTTTTGTTTTGTTCTAAAAAGTAATAGATAAAATGATTGAAAACAATATTATTTTGACTACAGGAAGTTGGGAGAAAGTTTGTGTCAGTTAACTGATACCGTTTATTACAATCAAATTCAATTGTTAAATTTTACAGTTCTGATGATTCATGGAATATAATTAATAGTGCACATAAAATAATTAATTGTGTACATATAAGTATTTATTTTCAAGGCTTTTAATCGGCTGTTTAATATACCAAGACAACAGAGAAATCTTGCAAATCCAATGTCCCCATTCTACTTCCACTATCAAGAAAGTCCCTAGAATACCTGCTTTGCCGACAACTCGATATGGAAGGTCGGCAAGTTTACGACTCGTTGGCGATAAACGCAGGTTTAAATTTAACAAATGTTTCAGGAACTTCTTTATTTCCGCTCAACGATTACTGTTTAGCCCGCTGTATTTATGAAAGTGAATATTTATTTCTTGCGGTGCGATTATAATAATAAATTGTTACCTTAATCACAAGGAGATTTGTTTTACGTTCGCATTAAATATTACAGGTAGCCCTTGGTATTCGCAACTATATGAATCTTGTTCTGCAGTATAACTCTTTACAAATGTGGATTTTAATAACCTTTTAAGTCCTTAAATGGCTTGTTTAAGACAATATCTATGAATAATTTAAAAGGCTTAAAATTATGTGCTCTAAAACACCATTTAAAAACGCACAAGTAGACCGCCGATTAAGATGCTGGTGTTAGTGTTTTGAAAGTAATTTTGTATAGGCTACTGATTTGTATGTTGAAACTACCCAGATATCTGAACCCGTGGTTAGTATATAATCCTAAGTAATCTACCAATGTATACAACGTGTTTTGAAAAAACTGCAATTAAATTGTTAATAAACGTATTTAATTTTTTATAGGTTAACAGTTAATGATGTAAAAAACAATATTTTATGTCAAAATCAAGATTAAAACTTCATATTTTAAATACGATACGACATAATCATTGTCTTGTATGTTTTATATAAAAACAAATTATTGTTTCAACTAGTGGCTTCTAAGAGCAATACCTACCTCTTCGTGATGGCCTACCTTTGCGAGGTGGTCTTCCAGCGTTATTCATTACAGTAAAAAAGTACAGTTGAAATAATTTTATAATGTGTTTAATCATATAGCCTAAGCTTTGATTTTAATTCTCACTTTGAAACAAAAACACAGCTACAATAACAAAACATATCCACAAAACTGGACATTCAGGTGTTGTTATGATAGCTGAATTTTCCAATTTATAGACAATCACCTGTTTTGAACACTAAAATCACTTGATTTACACCTATATATTCCCATGCTATTTAAATGGGAACTATTATATACAATCACCTGTTTTTAACACTAAAATCACCTGATTTTCAACTACATATTCCCATGCTATTTAAATGGTAATTATTTTATTCCGTAACAAATTTTCGTGTTACAATTAACAAAAATGAATATTTTCCCCCAAAACTTCATGCCCTGACCTCTAAAATGAGACCTCTCCCAGCTTTCTACGACCTACAGTTCGTTCACAATTTCATTTGCAATTTAGGCTTACGGAATTAGATATATAGATAAGGTAGGCCTATTATATATATTAAAAACTAAGACAAACATTTTATTCAAGAAATTTACATTCTTAGGATGTTCAAGATGATCTGTAAATGATAATTTTCATATGAAAAATTACAGAGTTGAATCAATTTAATGAAACTGAATTTTAAGCAAACTATTCTCAAAATAGCTGTTGCAATACCTAACTGTGGATGTATCTATTTAATACATTTTATTTAAATATATTTCAAATTTTTATAATAAAACAAAAATAAATTGACACTGTAAATCAAAGGAAAATCCGTCTACGCGTGTTCTTCAAAACAAGTCATAATTGTCCAGAGATGAAAAATTACAGCATTAAATTTGTTGAAATTACAGTAGTAGGTGGGCAAATAAAAATCTAATATTTTTTTAACAGTCCTAATCTGACAAATCAATAGTTATTGCTGGTCCATAATAAACAGCTAGTGAATTGGAAGAAAGAAAAAAGTTAGTGCTTTTAACTTGTAAATTAGTATTTTTAAGCGTCGTGAGTTATTGTTGTAGACAACGAGAGTTGACGAAACAATCAACATCAGAGTTGGATTCGATTTCGTGGAAAGTTCATTGAACCCGACCGCACTTTGCAATTCATTCATGAAGAAGTAGACAGGATGTGGCAGAGTATTGTCACTTCTCCCTGCAGAGCTTGCAGCCGTTTTACGCTTTAAATTGTATGTCGCTGTAAATAAACTAATTTCCTGTTTTGAACTCTCAAACAGGCTTTCTGGGTCAGTTTGTTTAGTGAATAAATTAAACGATGATTATAAAAAATAATTGGGTTGCTACATACATAATAGATTAGTTGTATGTGTGTAGATGATATCCGTGGCTTGTTTCGTTGAAAAAGATATGCTACATTTAAAAGATTAAAAAAGTTCTGGATAACGCTATGGTCAAAGTAGATTGTTTCGACGAACTGGCCGTAGTGTACATCAGAATTTTTATCCAGAAATTTATATTTGTAGTTCAACTATCTTCTGATGTAATTATATTGTTTTGGTTAGTTATTTATGAAAGATTAATTACATCGACATTTATTACTTTTTTTAAAAAGAGTTTTACTGTATAATTGCACTTTGCTAGTTCTAACACATGTAAATAAAATTCAAATCCGTTTCTTGAACATTTTTTGATAATTTTCATATATTTGTTTTATAGATAGGCTTATAATCCAGGTTGAGTCTTCTCCCGGTAGAAACTCAGCTATTTCCTTGTCAAAAAGATATGTTTTGTTGTTTACCTACTACCAATGAATACAGAACTTAGGCCTATAAGATTTAGCCTGGTATAATTGAATCTGGCAAGCTTAGCGTGGTAGCCGCTAGCTAGCGATAGCTAGCCATTCTCTGTCTCACTCACACCTGGCGCGGAGGATTGATGAGTGGACATTTTCAGCCAGCGCTGCCTAACGGCTGCCGCGCTAAGCTCGATTTGGCGGTAACCAAGCGGGTTAACTATCCTCCATAAGCTTGCGCTTCTTGTAAGTTCTGTATTCATTACTGTTACTTTATTAAAAGTGATTATATGAGTTAAAATGCATGCTTGTAAAATTCTTTCGATTTTTATTTGAAGCATTTTCTTAAGTTTAAATTTAACTAGGACACTGCCCTGGGTACTGGTGTCGTCATCGTGTAAAACGTATCAAACAATTTTTGAAATTCTTATCCTGTATGTAATTTACACGCAAAAGTGATTTACAATGCAATTCTGTAAATTGAAAACGTTTTAATGAAGACAGGCATTTTACACGGACGCAACTGTTGATACAGAATGCCGAAGAAATACACTTTTACAAATTAGCTAGGCAGCTAACTGGCTAAACTAATCCCGGTAGTCAACATAACATACAATACAAATGTGGTGTTTACGGACTCGTGAGGGCTGACATTAGCGTTTCGTGTTCTAAACATATCAGGCGCAGTTTCTTATGTAAACATCCCAAGATAAACAGCCATGAACAGAAGCGCGTGATGCACAGACTATGAGAAGAGTTTCACTTTATTACAGTTTAAAAATGAATTGCATCTCGTTTATCCATACAATGGCAATCAAACTTAGAACTACTGTATAACTAAAACAGATATTGTTTTGTATTTATCATATTTTCAAGTGTATTCAAATAAGACAATTAACTTCAATCAAATAGAAACAGCCCTTTAATTGTAAAGTTTTGTGATTAAATCATAGACATAGTGTTCAATATGTTAGAATGGGATAATTGACTAAAACTTGCATGTCCCCACGTACTCATTCAAGTTAAGATATTGAACCAAAATCCAATGTCGAAAGTGGAAGTTAGGCCACAACCTGAAGAATTTTCAAGGACAAAGAAGAGGCAGAACTAATCCATCTTCTTTGATTGTGAAGTGGAAAGTAAATTCTGAAGTTGTTTTGTAACCCACACGAAATTTTGCATCAGTCTCCTTTTCAGGGATCCTTAGTGTTACGAAACACTTACTGCCCCAGAGATGAGCCCATTGCCATACGCCGAAATCTGTAAATTAACAGTTTTGTTTTTTTACAAATTACAAATGTTGCCAAGTCAAAGGTAAGGGCAAAAAGGGAGTGAGTGGTCCACTTCCTGTGGTGTACCAGGTGGTCATGCTAACCACAAAATAACAAGAAATAGCGGGCAATCTGGATTAAACTGGTTTAATGTTTAAACCGTATAGACAAGTACGGATTTCTGTAAATTATTGTATTATGTTGATACATTGTCTCCATTGAAATAAGAAAACAAAAAAGGAGCACGCGCTTGCTTATGTTAACTTTAAAATAAATAGAAATGGCTGGCAATCTGGATTAAACCGGTTTAGTGTTTAAATAAACCGTATAGACCAGTAGGGATTTCTGTAAATATTGTATTATGTTGATACATTGTCTCAATTGAAATAAGAAAACAAACAAGGAGCACGCTTGCTCAAGTTAACCTGAAAATAAATAGAAATGGAGGGCAATCTGGATTAAACTGGTTTAGTGTTTAAATAAACCGTATAGACCAGTAGGGATTTCTGTAAATATTGTACAATGTTGATACATTGTCTCAATTGAAATAAGAAAACTAAAAAGGAGCACGCTTGCTCATGTTAACGTCAAAATAAATACAAATGGCGTTCAATCTGTATTAAACTTAATGATTGATTAAATAAACCGTATAGAAAGTACGAATTTCTCTAATTTATTTGTTGATACATTGTTTTCAAAGTAAGAAAACCAGTCGCAGGTATATAAAATATAAATGATGACGCTACGATTCTATACAAATAATTGTACTAGCTGTAACACTTATTTTTTATTTAGTTTATAGGCCTAAGTCTTAAAACTTAAAAAAAAAACATGGCTTTTATATATATTTCTACAAGGGATAGATAGTCTGTGTCCAGATTACAACGTATATTCACCTTCTTCATTCTTTTAAAACTATAAATCAACTTTGTTTATAAAGTAAGATTCAAATCTGTACAGATTTTTCTCATTATTATTAGTCAAGTCTAGAACAAATTTTAATACTTTTCTGACCTAGCAAACCTTGTTGCAGACAACTTTTATGTTTAGTTTGTAAAAAAATGCTTTCAAAATAATCTGCATGAATGAAGACGATAAAAACACCTTTTTTTAACGTTTCAGAACTTATAAACGAAATTGAAAATAAATGTTACGAGATGTTAGACTAAATATGGGTTGAAAGAAGAATATAAAATACATCAGGCTGTGTGGATGCTCTTTGCTGATAACTGATCAGCAAATACTGATTAAGACATGTACATACTGACTCAGTGTTTACTTTAGGAGTCGTTGAATCAACTTCTAGTTTAAATAAATACTGAATTGTGTGCACATGCATTAGTGAACAAAGGTTCATCATTCTTTTGTATGATTCATTACAATAAAATAACGATTGTGTAAAAAAACGTAAATAATCAATTCATGTTAATAATAAGCACAATAAATATTCGTCTCAAATTATTACCATATTTATTGTTTGCCCCATTTATGTCATGTTTATTATGTTTACACAAAACGAAATGCTATTTCTTCTACAAATTAACTTGCTTTGTGAAAACATTTGCCTTTAGAGGTTTTTAAAAACGATTATTTTGGGATAAAATAACAGCGGTAAATGATTTGTTACTATAGGCTAATAATCTAGGTTACGTACCTTTACAGCCCTTTAGTTCCCTTTTTGTTTTTGGTTATCGGATACTAGTTTCTCGACCTCCAGTCCAAGGTCATCGTCAGATAAAAAAAAAAAAAATTGTTTTATCTCCAAAATTAACGATGTTCTAATGCCTGATGTTTACTCTATGCAGATATTATTTTACAAAATGTTCCATCATAAGGATACTCTGTAGGGTACCAAAATCCTTTCAGCGTTGTTATATATCTGTTCGTCTGCGTGTCACAGCCTCCTCCAGTTCGTTCAGTTTACCACATTTCGTATTGAATTTTGGAAATTCAACATTCCATATAGTTTAGAGTTTAACAATAGAGTTTAGCAACGATGGACTTAATTAAGTTCAGTTATACATGACATTCGACAATTATTATTTTGCCGTGAGATGGAAACTTCCAAAGTTAAAACAAAAATATGCTTCTCCTGTAATTTCCCATGTAAAAGTTTACAAAACATTCCTGAAAATAGCAATTAGTAATTACTTTTAATGAACAGTTCAACTTCCGTGTTACAATAACAAGTTTTGGAAATGTGGTACTAAATAAAAAAAAAACAAGTTCATGATTTTTAAATGCTTTGCTAAAAATAATCATATTAATTTATTTTTAACTTTGTTGTTATAAATCATGCCTACGGGTCATATTGAAGGTTTTGTTTATCGAAAACTAAAACAGTACACAACTTAATACGAATTGCCGACTACTCATCCTTCTTCTTCTTTTACCATTTTTTGTTCAGCCCCTAAATATATATCATCTTGAAGAAATACGTCATTGTAATTTGGCCAGTTTTTTTTTTAAATTTCTCTTCTGTCAAAATAGCTTAATTATTCCGACCTTGAAGCAAAGAAATCTTCTTATTAAATTGATAACTAGCCACTTATTATTTTTCATTTATTTGCACTAAATTAATTACTTGTAAATACCGTTATTTTGTGTTTTGTTCAGTAAATACTGACAAGTGAAAGGAATCCTGATGCTGGTAAAATGTATGTTATGCACGACGTTCTAAACGACAACAGTTATGTGTTCACCGGATATTGATTCTAATCAACATTTATATTGGATATTGTAAAGACACATCTAGAGAATGACAATAGTACTCGGTACATTTGCTTGTTAAATATCCAACCAGTAAGCTGTAGGAAGTCAATTATGTTGACCTTGGGCCTAGATTGTGGCGAATGAGTCATGTCTAGGTTTTAGAGAAGACGTCCTTGAACATTGGATTCCTCTAGAGATAAAATTTGTTTCATTTTTAAGCTAATTGAGCTATTTCATTTTACCCTCATCTCAAAAGTCATACGGATGAATGTATTGTTTTGTTTAAATTGTATTTATTTAATGTAATTCTTCTACGTGTTATTTGTTTACCAATTAATTTGTATTACTATTTTTATTTCCAATTGATTATAGTATAAATTATGATAACTGACATGAATTAATTTACAACACTCTATGTGATTTTTTAAATAAATTTAGTTAGTTTTATTTTTGCTGCAATTTTGAAACAGTTTAGAAAGTAAATTTTGCAGTAGTTTCAAATAATATTAGCTCGTTAAATAAAATGTACTAGAAATTGGCTGTTGTAACAGTTTTTATACGTTCAAAGGTACACACATATGTTGTTTGGGTTTACTGATAAAAAATCTCGGTTTACTGATTTTATAATAAAAGTTATTATTTGAACTATGGTACTAGTTACTAGTTTGAACTAGTTATTATTAAACTGATTTTCCCCCGTAACAAATAAGTTAACTATTGCCTCTTTTGGGTTTGTAATTAAGATTTTTTAAATGTTAGTGTTGCCACCAACGTTTTACTAAAATTGATACAATATAGTCTTATTTTTACCAAATGTGCAAAGTTTCAAAAATTGCAAAGGGTTTTGCAAATTCGTGTACGCTTTGTCAATACATAAAAATCATGTATTTTTAGGAATTTTTTAATACGCTTGAAATTTAATCTCACAAAATCTATTTTTAATTTTAATAATGTTTGATTTTTGTTGAGATTTTAACTAGCACATTTCAACCAACCCAATGCTCAGATTATTTATGTTATTTTGTATAGTCTTGTGTTGTTTTTATCCTGTAATTATACAGCCTTCAGTGTCAGGAAGCTAAACAAAGTTTGCATCCATCTATGATCTATTAGTCGCTCAATTAATTGTTGTATGGATTCTATGTGGGTAGTTAATTATTTTATAGCGTAGTAGTGAAATCATGTGGGCAGTAATTTAGTATACATATAGTAGTCAAATGACGCATACATTGAGAATGTCTTAGAACTCGCTTTAAATTTATATCTTTCCCGTTTGAATGCATTTTTATCGTGATTTTAACTTTACGTTCTTTTGGATCACCACCTACGTTCTTTTGATTGAATATTCCGTTATGAAAACAGGAACAAATCTCTTAGTTACTATCAAAGATTTCACCTACAGTACGCATTTTTTTAGGTGACCTAACCTCAAAATATATGTTTTACAAGTTTTCATAATATGTATTTCTTGTGTTCCTTTCATTTTATATTTATAATACGATGTCTAGATTGACATGGCGTGTTGCAGCTTTGAAAACTTTAATTTATGAAAAAGAAGAATGTTTGTAGAACATTCACACTAATGCTTATAAAAAACCGTGATGTAAGGAAACAAATCTTTAGAACAAATTACGTAATATTTTCATCAGTTTGTAATACTTAAAAACCTATGTTTTTGTTTTTTGTAAAACATTCAAGAGGCTTTAATTAGGTTTACTTTATTGTGTAAGTTTATTTACAAGTTTTTTAAGATTTGATTTTGAAATCTTAAAATCCGTTATGTCATGAATCACAATCTTTCAGCACTGTAATTCTTTAATAATAGTTAATAAATAATAATAATAAAAGAATAAATTAATAACCCAGCTGATTAAAGAAATTGGACAGGTGTAATATGTTGTATTTAACAAAACTTTGTCAAATATTTCATTATAGATCTTTGATAAAAGTTTGACCACATATTTGACAAATGACTTTGATAGTGTAATAACAAGCTCTGTGGCATTTCGTGGCATTAAATAATATAATAACACGTGTAATGTTTTGTTCTCGTACAACAAAATTAAATACTGTTTATTAACTAGACATTTATAGTGGCATCGGTAAGTAAGCTAAGTTAAACTATGAACGAATTGCCGGACAGACTAATAATAAGCAAACACATTTAAGAGTACTGTAATATTTTTCATTCCATTATCTTGTGTGTATTTTTAAAACTCGGAGATGTGCAAATTTGAATTGCGCAACAAGTGTTCCGTACCACCCCGAAGGCATTACCATAGCGATGTCAATACAGTGAACTAACCATCTAACCAATAACAATACCAATGGCGGGAATAATAACCATTGATGGTGGGGGGTGGGGACCAATAGTAAGAGATGACACACACTGAATGAAAACATATGTTACAAGACTTTTTCTCAAAAGTTTAGATCCGCGACAGTTTTTCTGTAAATTATGTAAGAACGTCTAACGCCACTCAGTTTTCTAAATTTGAACTCCGTTCTTTTGAAAATTGAAGATGGGGTTTTCGAAAATATCTTAAAAACTGCATTATTACAATATTGTAGGCCTAAACGAAATAGCTTTGATATCGTTATACGAAATCCTTTTGAATGACACCTTAGATGAGTCTCATGTAAAATAATTTGTTTCGGTATCGAAATTTCCTCCATTCTAAAATGTATATCATAATATAACTTAATGGGTTAGTATGTTTTATAATTATGTAAGATTTCTGCTTGACATAGTGTTCCCTTAAGTTACGGAACCATAAGACGACTTTTGTAACAACACAAGATTTGCTAAATTTGGTCCGGTAGAATTTTAGAAACTGTACCACAAATTTTAGGGACACAAATTACACATACCTCTTTATAATATTAATTGACTAAGTCTGTATAAGTCAGGTTGATCATTACAATCTATACAAAGTAGAAGAAAGAACATTTCTTTTATCCTTTATTTTTTATTAAATTTCCAATTTTTATTTTTATCAACGTTAGTAAGAAACTCTTTACTATTTTAATATTTGTTTTGATTATAGGAATATAATAAGCATTTTACAATCTGTATAGCTATTTCAAATTTCATCTTGGTAACTTTATCTGTTCCTGAGAATTTTGACTCTGACAGACAGAGAAAACGGGTGATCCTTAAGCGGTAGTTTTCCGGTGCGGCACCCTAAAAGAGTGTATGTATATTTTAATTGAAATATTTTTGTTTATTTATTCACAATTGGAGTCAATATAAAAAAATTCAGTATAAATTTTGTTTTTGTTATTAATTATTTGCATTATAAATTAATAACGTGGGTTCCAATGTTTGTCAATTGTTAAAAAAAAATTTTACTTATTTTTTTGTTTAATGGGAAGTAAATTAAAAATCCGTGGTAAAACTAAATACACGTTTAAGTTTTTCATTATATTCTTTTAAACTAAATCAAATATATATATATTGAAAAGGTTTAGAAAAGTCTTCGGTAATTTCTAAATTGCTATTTCCAAGTTTCACTTGTTATTTTTGAGCCATTAAACTGCATTACTTAGCCTACGTAGTAAATAACGTAAGAGGATAAGTTGCATGATGGCTGGGACCTATCAACTTATTTTAATGTTTTTGAACTTCGCTTTCTAAGACAACCTAGCCTATTATCAGCAAATGTAATAGTATACGCCGTTCAAGGAAGTTTGTTACTAAATAGTAAACGTAAACAAATGTAGTACAGTAGTTGTGATTAGCTTGCATGTCCAGAACTGTAATCAACGTGAAAGTTAATGTATGTCTTTCTCTTTCAGGTTAGTGTCGGCTTTTGAATCATGTCTTACAGTAGCCTAAGTATGTAAGTAAGATTTCAAGTATTTATGTGTTCGGACAATTCCCTTTTGCATTTCTAATCAGCTGTCGAGACAATAGTCAGCCGAGGTAAGCCTTTATTGTTGCGCAGAGGAAGTAGGTTAAGTTGATGTTGGTGTTATCGACATTTTCTAAAAGCTTAAACAATAATTTTATGCAGTGAGCACATTGACTCATTAGTCATATTTTAAGATGTTAACTAACACAAGGACACCATTATTTACCATTAACGCATTCAATCTTACAAACATTTATGAAATATTGGACAATTCTCCAAAATTGTTTAACTTAGAGTACGCCGCATCTTCACCATAGTCATTTATTCAGCAGACGAGTAAAATAATTAAATTCATTTTTGTTCTAATCTAAAAACTAATCTATTATCCGTCCCCACTAATGACCATCTGAAAGTGATAACAGTAATAGTAATATTTATTGCTATTATATACCTATATTTACTTTGCTGCTTTTGTTGCCATCCCCTACAATACACGTAGAATTTTTACTGGAAGTTAATATGAAAATATAAAAATAACACAATGAACACAGTTTCTAACAAAAAACGTTTCGATGGCCGAGTCATCATCATTAATGTGTTGACTTATACTCATAACTTATAACTTTGTAACAGTAACCATCATTGATGACGATGTCTTGATCATAGAAATGGTTTAAGTATTAATTGTTTTTGTGAGAAACTGTGTTCATTTTATTATTTTTTAGTGTTTCTTTCGCGTAAGTCCAGTTAAATTTTTTTAGTTCAAATAATTGTCACCAAAAATTTGAATAAAAATAGCTTCTTAGCGTTATTTCCTTTATATACTTCATATAATGTTTTATTTAATAACAATAATATTCTTCTTTTATATTTAGTAAATACAAAAATATTGTCAGTTTATTAATATTTTAAATCTTTTTAGTACATTTCAATTAGGCCTACTTTAATCATGCTCCCTGTAACTATTCATAATGTTAACTATTATTTACGGTAACGCTTCATTTTATTGAATAGGTTTGCAAATTGGAATGGTTGGGTTGTTGCCATTTAAACATAATTCCAGAGGTTTACATTGTTTTATTTCATGTCGTATAGTAATAAAAGTGGTAATTAATTTGAAATTGAAATATAGTAGAAATCTTGGTAATTAAAGTTTGAACTAAGTATACTTATAATCTACATAAAATCCGTGTCTTAAAAACGGCTCTCAGTGTTACAGAACATATAATATTATCTTTGTGTATTTAATTATCCTCACACTTATGCTACACACACGAGTTCAACGATTTGCAAATTGCCCTTTTATGCTCTCCATGCATGTATGATTATGTTCAGTTTCTTACAGTTAATTTAATACTGAAGTTAATGCCCTGAAATGATTGTTAGTCTGAATTGCAGAGAAAGTCTGTTTACCCTCTGTTATAACAAACCCACTGTTCCAACTTTCATGCGGCTTTAATTCATTGACGATTACTTTCAAATTCGATTAATAAAAATTGATGACCAAGATGAACTCGATTACCTGCAACAATAATCTCGATTATGCCCATAGATGTTGCATTTTTTAAATTGTATTAATACTTTTTGTGACCATATTCAAATACTAATCGGAACTTACGATTTACGTATAAAAAGGAATAGGAAATAGTGGCAAGCAAGACTGATTTAAAGCAACAGTGACACTTTTTTCAGTTTTCGCTGACGTACCAATATACAAACATTTAAACAAAATCTAGGTGTGCTTAAGAACTCACGGTAGAAGTGTAAACTTTTATCGCGATATTCTGATTTACGCTTCAAAAGTATAGAAAATATTGAATAGAAACACAATTTATGAAATGAGGAAGCACAATGTCCATTTCAGAGGTATACCAAGTAAACTATTTTAACACAACTTACGAAATGAGGAAGCAAATGTCTATTTCAGTAGGTATTACCAAGCGAACGATATACTCTGCTATATAAACATGTGCACTATATATAGTAGAGAGTGACGCGTGACGGTAAAATCCGATTCACCGCCCGCAATTTTTAGATGAGGTGCGCCTATAGAAGTTTATTCTTTAAAAAAAGATAAAAAGATAAAAAAAAGATAAAAACATATATTTGAATTTTCCTTCTGGAATCAATTTTACAAATCTGTAGAAGAATAAACTGTAGATATTTAAATCCATTTTAAAAACTTGTGCAGAAAATATCCCATTTAAGGTCACCAACATTGGAAAACATGGTTATTCGCGTGATTTACAAAATAAGCCATGACCGATCCTAATAAGCCCTATCATGGGATGAAATATGACAGTGGTGCAAAGTTACACTGCATTACTCTTGTGGGAGAATCTCTAAGATCGATTTTCAATTTCTTTGAACTAATAATATAATCACATTTACATTTTATTTGAATATTAAAATTCTCAACAATGATATTATTGTGAATTGCCAGTACGACTGGTGTTAAAATTTAAACATATTTAGTTTTTGTCTTAAATTTGCACACCCCAAAAATATATTTTTCTAAAGTTTAGCTAGTAGGCTATAGACTCTAAAAAATTATTAAAATAATTTTATCGGAAATTCAAATTAAGTTTAATTGAAGGAAGTTTAATGTACATGTTATGAACAGCTTTAGTTTTGGGTTTTTTTTAAGCGAGCAGTAGGCCTACTTTACAATAATAGTGAAGTTAAGAAATGGCTACATTATTTGTTATTAAGTGTAACACTATTCGAAAGAGCCACTTGCAAATTTTACTTCCCACCTGTGTAAGATATAGGGCACTGCGTCATCTCCAACTATTTATTACACCTATTTCCCTAATGCTAAACTGGTAACGTTCACGGAAGGAAAACATTCATATTCACAACTCCATGTTGCTCCTCTACAGTCTAAAGAATGCAATTTTTGATAACTCAAAATTAAGAAACTACAACCAATTTTGTGATTAAATTTGCTCCTCCGCTAAAGAGAACGTTTGCCCTCGAATACTTAGAAAACAATTGTTAATGCTTAATGCGTACTTAGAAAACAATTGAAAACGTAATGCTTACGACAATGACTGTAGATTAAATGTACAAGTAGATTCTTAGTACCTTTATTTCTATTACAACTCCAGTAACACATTGTGACGGCCTCAATAACTGATATCATTTGGAAAGTGTTGCCAAAGTTTCACCCTGCCAATCATAACGGTGCCGTTACCAATCGATAATCTTCCTGGCAATGGAAGCATTTTCACGAAATTCAGTTTATTAGATAATAGGTCTTACTTGACAGCATTAAATCTTTCAGTTCAGCTTTCTGCCGCGTCTTCCAAATTTTGAAATATTTTCAACTAATCGATAATGTAGTTCCTTCTTTGTTGTGTTAATAAGTACTCATTTACCCGTTTACTCGTCGTCCTCTAATCTTAACCATAAGTTCTTCAAGAAAATGATACTATTCAAACTGGGTAAAGGCATAGACACATAAGTTTGGTTATGAAATTCAAAGAGTTGAACGGCGATTGATAAACGTTTGGTTTCCAGAAGCATGCCGTTCTTACCAAGTAACTTTAAAAAATAATATTTACATTTTTGAATTAACAACATTTACTTCGGCTTGCATTAAAATGCCGAAGTATTGAAGTCTTGCGAAAATTCTAAAAAAAATTTACCCCCACTTTTTTCCTCAACGTCCTATTAATTAAACATTAGGCCTACTTTTAGATTGTGAAAAACTGAAACATGTTCGAAAGAAGTTTTGCCTACCAAATTGCATTCGCAGGATGCTGGGTGACGACTCCCAAACCATTAATTTGGTGTTAGCATTCCTCCATCGGTTGAATGTAATTGGAAACATTTGAAAACAATATACATTTACGTAACTTAAATACCATGTTTAGATTTATTACTTGTTATTTTAATTAGAGTTTTATTCATTGTTATGTAACAGGGCCCTTTACAGCTCTGTGACAAGTTGTTATTGTGTAATTATTGGTTTTATCGTTGTTATTTTATCGTGTAGTGTCTGTAGTGTGTGTAAATTAGAAGTTTAATTTTATACCTGTGTGTGATCGTATGAGCATCATGCGAATGCTCTTCGTATCCAGGCGATAACCACTCAGGTTTTTCGCCTATAAAACAAAAATAATTTTCCTCAACGTTTTCGGGGTCTCTGAACACGATAAAGCAATACAAAAATGTTGAGTACGTGTGTCTGTATGTGTCCGTCTGTCGGTGGACATGATATGTGCACTCATAGACGTCGTAGAAAAGTGGTGCCAACATCTTCGTATTTATTTAGTTGAAAAGCTTTTGAGTTTTTTTAGCGTAACAGCAACGTGACGTGCGTGACAAAAACGTGACATTTTTAAGTATTTAAAAAAAAACACGAGCCGAAGTCTCGAAAAAGTGTTCCATCTTTTCGTCTTGTTTAAATTTGAAAATATTTAATTATTCTATCAGCAATAAACGTTTTAGCTGCAAAAAATATACTAGTGGTTTTCCTTGTGGATTTTGAATGTAAAGTTACTTGCAGAGCCTTAAGATTAGTTCTATAGCCGTGATTGTACTGATTCTATTTATAACATGTGAGTATGAAGGGTTTAAAAAGCGAGTTGCTGACACACATGCAACGGCAAAAAGTTATAAATGTACATTGCATCAGTTGTAAGATCGTGATAAATATACGTTGATATCCGTGAATATGTTCCTGCAGCCAGCAAGCCTACTCCCACATCGAGACACGTAGGTTCTACTCCAGACCAAATCCCACACGAGATTATTGCAGCCGAACTATCAATTTAAAACAACTACATTGTCAGACGACCTACTCTTAATTATACTTTGAAGAGTTTAATATGATCGATTTGTCTAAATGCATTGCGGCGTAATCCGTTTCACAAGACGAAAACTATGAACGTTTACCACATCGAAATTACAATCTGAGTACTTTGTAACCGTTGAAACGTTACGACTTTACATCATCGAATTCATATTAGATACATTCTCCATAGCAATTGTTTAGTCAAGACATTGTTTAGTCTGATCACTTACTGTTATATTAAAAAATAATAATATACGGGTAATTTGAATGAACTCGATAATGCTGGTGTCTTAGATTTGTTTCAGATAATCAATTTGCACAGATAGTGAACGAATTTTTTGTTTGATTTACAAAAATATACGAATACTTTAACTTTAAAAAGGAATCCCCTAAAAGCTTTTCTGTAAATAAATTTTTTGGTGTGATATAATGAAATTTGAAACATTGTTAAGTTTTTAAGGTTAACATTTACCATTTTGTCTTTAATTTCTGCATATAGTTAACGCTCACAGTTGTTCCTCAGCTATTTTAAATTTATTTCTAGTAGTGTAATTGTCAAAATTAATAATTTATACAAGTTGTCCTCACCGTTGTGTATCTGTAGATTATATCGACTCTAGACTTATTTTAAAAAGCTTGTAAGCATTTTAAAATATATAATCATTCTATTTTTTTAAACACAAAATTGCAAGGGATTTGTCTGTCGTCCCAAAAGTTTTACAAACACTTGATATTAACGCATTTACACATAGACCTGCTTAATATCCTGAACTAAACTTATATCAGTGACCACCTAAATTATAAATTGGTAGTGGAAACCAATGCAAAATTATTCGCTCCCAAATATATAGCACTACCGAGTGGACATCGCATTTTATACAACTTTTTTAGAAAAGTTTGGAACCACTGGTTGTAATCTTTGTAACGTATAAATAAAGTTATAAATCAAGTTTAACCACCTTGATTTCCGCAAATTTCAGGTGAAGTAGCATATTTTCGAAAATAGAGGAGGGAGTTTTACCAACATTTTGGGGAATATCTTGTTAACTATATTTCTTTTTACATGTTTCATATTTGTAAACTAAGGGATTTCAAACGACATGGTTTCGGGTTCAGATGATTTGAATATATAAGATTTAACATAATTTATGTCAAATTTAATTGTAATACATTTATCCGACTCTAATAATCGACTGTGCAGACAGACAAACAGTGATTCTGATAAGGATTTCGTTTTTCCTTTTTAAGAAACGAATTCTAAAAATTGTCTCGATTTGTACAAACCTAAGCTCAAATTATGAGTTTTAACCATTGCAGAGTTGGATTAACTGAGTTAAATAAAACTAGCGTCGTTTAATGTGGTTAACATTACATATTCTTGTATGCTTATAAAAATCTCACTCTACAAACTCATAAATGGAATTATTTTCCTTAAGTACGCTTGTTTCGTAATATTGTTGTTTGTTGTTACATAACTCGACTTTATAAAATAAATCTGATTAGTTATTAAACGATAAAATATTGTATTATAATCACTCTGTTGTATTTTACTGAGTTTACACAATATTTACATCGCAGTTCAAAAGTCTGGCTGCAGAAAATAAAAACAGTAAAAAACTGACTTAATTATTCTTGTATTGTAAAGATTTTGTTATTCAATCCATATAAGTTATTTTAGTTTATGAAATATGCACACATATTAACACGATTTTTTCTGCCAAGGCTTATGAAAACTACGCGACACCTTCACAGTTTTAGTTGTATAATTATTAAAACCTTGAGTAAGATGCATGCAAGGAGACTGCCATTGATTTAATTTTAGAATTGATTCAAGTGGCCTCGGAGGTATGATTTCATTCGTCTGGACAGCACAGTTCGCGAAGTATGACGTGTGCAAAGATGGAACTCGAAGTAGTCATAGATCCTAACCGTACTGTCTCTGTGCGCGTATTTTACTTAGGATCTTGTGCCGTGAAAAAATAGAACCTAATATATTGAACAAGTTTAATACTGCAATGTGTTCCTGTGTGGGTAAAGCAAGGTTTTTTCAAGTGTCTTCTTTTCATATAAATAACTAGGGGAATCCCTTGCGACGTTAGAACCTTCTATGCACATAATCATGTTATCTTTTTTTTTATAATAAGGGTGTAGGATTAATTAATAATAACCCCAAAGTTAAGATGGTAAATAATGTTCAATGTTCACATCAAGTAATTTTTTTTATAACAGCAGTTGGAATAAAGGTTAAAAGAACCAGCAAAGCTCAGGTCTACACTTTAATAAAAACCTAACTTAAAAGTGAGAAATACAAATAATTGCTTCAACGTTTGAAATCAGCTGTTATCACCTGTTATTTTATTCAATTGGTTGCTATGGTAATAAATGTAAATACTTGTGTTACCAGTCTAGGCCTAACCTAAGATTTTTTTCTGGCTAAATTTACAAATATTGAAATAAAAAAATGTTTTTATCAAAATGAATTATAGCTTAAGTTTCTCAGGGGCAGTGTAGCTTTTTATTAGTAAACCTATTTTGTAAATAGGTTCAGTAGTTTCAGAGATTACCCGATACATACAAACAAACAAATTTGACCTCTTTATAATAATGTTAGTATAGATAAAAATATTGTTTTAATCGGTTCAGTAGTTTCAGAGATTACTCTCTATATACAAACAAACAAACAAATTTTACCTCTTTATGATATTAGTATAGATTAATTTAATCATTTTTGTTACTATAGTAGTATAAATTCCTTTATAAGAACTAGTCTATATCTTTTTCTTCCATGCTTGGGCTGTACGTTAGTACTGTTTTTGGGAACAGTCCTTCTTTCCACTAGCTCCCATCACCAGTGTATAAGTTATTCCCGTAATTTTTATTAAAAGAATTATAACCCCTTAAAAGTGCAGAATGAGAGTATTCCAAGTGGTCATAGCCACTTAAATTAACAACCTTTTAAATTAACCTTAACCCTGTTGGCATCACTTCTGTTAGCCTACTCCTCTAGGCGTTTAGTTGTTGGTAAACGTAAAACTTGCATGTTTAAAGTTCTTAGATTATAGGTTCACATTTGATGTAGCCTACATTTATCTGTGCGGTTCTTCGAAGCTCTTTGAGGTTATAATCTAACGCTCTTTTGACACCACTTTTTTTCCAGAATCGCAGTTGTCAAAGCCTCCAGAAAGTGCTCTTTGCAGAATCCCTTGAGCTTCGTCCTCCGTTGGGTTACTTTTTCTTTGTTACTCGCACAACCTGTTATCATGTTTACGTGTTCAAACGTACCTGTTTTGTTTCAAACGTTTATATTTTCTGCTTTACAAGATTTGTTGTGAAACTAGATTTGTTGTGCTAGTGAACTAGAAATGTCCTGTAGACATGTTTGAAAATTGTGTTTTCGTTGTCTCTAGTATAGTCGTCTTGTTTCATTCGCGTGTTTTAATACTATGTTTATATCTATTAATATTTGGTCTGAAGTAATAATGAATAATAATATCTGCATTCTCAGTCTCCGTTTTCGAACCTTCCATTCGACTTGTTCCACTATCTTTAATTATTGTACGACTTAGGCATACACCTTAAACCCAAGGTCTCTGAGCTGATATTTTTTATTGTCTCCGAATATGAAAACACCGTGAATGTCGGTTCACACACATCAGTCCCGTCGCAGGTCAGTCATATCAGTCACGTCTCAGTTTAAAATAAACATATTCTTAGATCGATTTCCTGTTGAGCCATCATCCAGCTCAGTATAGGCACAGATCCGTCAGTCTTGCTTCAGGCGTCCGTCAGTCATATTTTAGATTTCTTCCCACCGATATTTTGTGATTGTTCAAACACCTGACGGACGAGCCTGACGATATTTTTCAGTCTTCTACTACGTAATTACGAAATTATCAAGATGAATGACGATTATTTCACAGTCCTTTAGGAAAAGTATTTGATTTTATGACTGCTTCAATTTTGTTTAAATAACGTTAACTTAATTAAACTAATATACGCTTGTTTTACAGTAATAGCTTATAATTAAGTTAAAGCTCCATATAAAAAATAACAGGTCTAGATTATAAAAAATTACAAATAATTATAAATACCCAAAACTCCGTATTTTGTCAAAATATTAACAAATAAGTTTGTTTTTGATCTTATAAGCCATTAGTTATAGTACATTTTATATTAAATTTATAGTAAACCACTTTGAAACTTCAGTTTTTAGTCAATGGCCAACCACTTCAACAATATTTGTAGGTGACATTCGGATCCTTACGGCTTCCTCTAGCGCTCTTTAAAAATGTTTGATTAATTTCGAAGAAAAACTGCTGACGATTTTTGATGGCAGTACTCCTTATTATTACTTACTTACATTAAAGTAGGGGTTTACTCTTCACTTTAGATTAAGTAAATCAACAACTTGAACTAAAAGGTGAATGAAACTAATCTCGATTACCATATTTGGCAAGGCAATTCCGCGCAGAGCAAACATTCATTTCTCGTTAATTTAAATCAGAATAACCTCACACAGAGAAAGTCGGTTACTAGGCTAATGTTGTTGCTTTTCCATACAAAATAAAGGATTTATGAAAAAGCTTGTTATAACACTCAAGTATTATTGATTGGCTAATTTCCATACTAGACGTATATGTATTGCTGCCCGTCTTCAATACGTGCTGCACATGTAGGAAGAAAGTTTGAGGTTATGGTACAGCCAATTACCAAATATTTCCTCTAGACTGTAATTAAAATATATAGTTTTACGGAATGTAAATTTAGATTTTGTTTTGTATAAACAACTTTAAATCCCTTCTTCTGTAAGTTATAAAAATTTGTAATAGATACTGAAATCCCTTATCATATTGTCATAATCATTTTTACCAGAGTAAAATAGGAAACGCCTTTCAGGATTTTTCACGAAACAGCTGACAATTTTCAAGCTTGCGAACTACGTTTATACACAGTTACATACAAATCTCTAACTCTATTGGATCTCCGACGGCGCAATAGTTTTTTTCCTTCTTTTTTTTGCCTAAAGGCAGGCTCGGAGTTGATCCATGCAGCCTCGTCGAACTCTTAATTCATTTATTTTCGATTCTTACTATTGTTCCGTATATTGGCAAAGAATACTTTGTTTGGCACATACCTGAGATAAACACTTATGTTAATCACATTACATGTATTTAAAGCTACGTAATCTTTTTGGGAATTATTAGTAAAGGTAGGAATTTTGGCGTTCTATAATAATTTTGGGAGTAAGGATCATGTCCTGGTATGAAAATATTCTCGCCAGGGGTCCATCTGGCATTCCTAGCCCGAAAGTATGTCCCGAAAATAGGTAGGACTACGGAAGAAGCACCCTAGTTGGGAAATCATTTATGTATTTTATATTAGTTGATATCATTTTCTGTTTACTTTCTCCCCCTATACCATAGTATATGGAGAAAGTATTGTATTCGTCAAAATTTTCGAGTTTGAGTTTTTGGTGGAAATATCCGTTTTGGGTCCCCCTGAACCTAAAAAAGTGGTTTTCGGAGTGATGTCTGTGTGTGTGTCTGTGTGGATGTTATCAGACCTAGAGCCTAAACCAGTCGTCCGATTTTGATGAAATTTGGTATGGAGGTACTAATCCACGGTATCTCCAGGCGTTTTTTTTCATTTTTGTGAATTTTTTATTTTTAAGGGTAATTTTCCCATAAAAACCCTTAAAATAACGGAAAAATCAACTTTTCTCAAAAACGGCTCTAACGATTTTGATTAAAATTTTATAGTTTATTAGGGACCTAAAGTACTATAAACTGTAAAATTTTGATCAAAATCGTTCGAGCCGTTTTTGAGAAAAGTTGGTTTTTCCGTTATTTTATAGATTTTTATGGGAAAACAACTTTAATACAAAATCACATCTCCTACCCCATCCTACAAGTCACCGTGAATCTGTTTAATAATTTAAATATGTTTGTGAGAAAGTATGTGCCAGTTCCTGGTTGTGAGAAAGTATGTGCCAGTTCCTGGTACCGTTTATTTTTTTATTACAGCCAAAAAAATTTTTAGTTCCTTGTATATATGAATATCTAATAGTGTTT
>JAGFPH010000226.1:389179-428809 GCA_018207615.1 Philaenus spumarius | reverse complement strand
TTTTTTGCAAGGAAACAGTCTACTACCTAATAAAAGAACAAATTTTTATAATACAAAGAGAAATAAAAAATGTGTATAATTTATTAAAGCAAGCCAGCAAGGTAAAGATTTGAGTTGCAGAGCACATCTTTCTTCTTACACATGCACTTCTTGGATTTGCATTTAGTGTTGCAACAGCATTTGAAAAATCCTTGTCGACTTCCAAGTGATTGTGAAGTTGCAACAGTCATCACAGCTATTGTTTATCTATATGTTTATTTATCTTGTTTAACCTAACCTTACATGACTCCTTGGTCACTATTGCACTGCAACATATAGATGAGTAATGGTGGGGATAATCAAAACAAAGATACACGTGGAGAGCAACATCTCTGAATCGACTTTGACTAAACCACATCAGGCATAGTTAACTCTTCCTAGGAAAAGTTGATCTGTTTATTTTCAATCAACTTTTACTGATACTTTTAGTAAGAGTTTACTCTTCCTACGCAGAGTCAACTCTCCCTAACAATCTACTTTTCCTGTAAATATATATATTAACATTAAAATTTGTCGCTTCCACTGCAACCATGCTAACTTTCCGTTCCTGATATTCTGATCCAAGTCGTTATCCGACATTACGATTCTGAAGATATAAAAAAGATGTAAAGTGTAATGGAGTTCTGGATAATAAAACAGCGATGAATAATATTAACAGGAAAAGTTAGAGTGCACAGTAAATGATAGAAAGTATATAATGTTAATATATAGTCATCATGAAAGATTCATCAAATCAAACCAGTGATCTGAAATCGAGAGAAAGTAAAAGTATAAATGAATTGAAAGGATTCTGTGATGCGTGACAATACAATGAAGGGCGAGCTGTGACACTAGAAATGAGAACGGAAAAGCTAAATATTAGAAAATTAAATTATTAAATTAAATATGTACATCCTCTTTTTTCTTGTACTGAGTATTTAAAAATATAATTGCGGGCCTATAGACAAAATATTTATCTGTTTGTTTAATAAAGATTTTCTGTAATAATAAATAATTGTAAAATTCGGGTTCCAATTCTACTGACACAATACCGGTGAACGTCGCTTTCTATTTTCCTATAGGATGTAATCTTTGGCGTCGACGTAATGCATTTTTGTGAATACTTTTTCGCGGCGAAACTGCATCTGGGACCAAGATATTCTCTCGATCTTCACAAAGTTCTGGACATATAATCTTAAAGTCGTTTTTTAACACCATCTTTCTGTATGATTCCGAAGCACTTTTTCAAAGTTTCTAATTGAGCAAAAATTAAAACTCTCACGTATATTGTGAGCTACGTTTGTTCCTACAAAAATTTTAATTTTCTCTTTCAGCGAGATTTTATTGACCGCTATTATTTATATTGTCTAAATAGTTGGATTTATACCAAAATATCCAATTCTAATAACAAAGACGTCATGTTTTAAAATATTAAGGGGGGGGGGGGGGGGGGGTAGTTTCAATGTACACTGCCAAGTTGCAAAACTCACGTTTGCAATTTGACACCTTTGTCACTGACATTTTGTATAGCACACACATCACCTCAAGACATTTAACATTGATATCATTTACTCCAGAAAACATAAGAAGTTTATCTATTGGTTTTAGAGTGTACTTATTTAAGTATATTACGCAGATCAGTGCTCGAAAGTAGGATTTTATATTCCATTATGCTATATAAATGGAATACTGTACAGGGTGGGTGAAAAGTCTGAGAACGGCTTAATATTTCGTACATAAGGGAAATTTGAAGGTAGATGTGATTGAGGAATCTACTCTATGTAAAAATACTATTTTATTAAAATATAAAAAATTTCTTCCACCATCTTGGATCCGCCATTTTGAATGTAACTTTTATTTTTAAGTAGTAAAGTGGTCATGTGATGCATCATTTCAATGCAGAATTTTAAGACAAAATTAATGGGGAAAACCGCACATCCATTTTTATCTCAAACCTTTCTGAAGATGTTTGTATTTATTTACATTTTATCACATCATTTAAATATAATTTAATAATCATATCATTATTATTATTATTTTTGTTCATTATTTTTATAATTGATGTACATTAAATTAATAATAATAATAATGATATGATTCAAAGTAAATAGATGCAAATATCTTTAGAACGGTTTGAGATATGGATGTGCGGTTTTCATCATTGATTTTGTCTTAAAATTCTGCATTGAAATGATGTTTCACATGACCACTTTCCTATTTAAAAAAACAAGTTACATTAAAAATGGCGGATCCAAGATGGCGGCCCAAATGTTTGACATTTTAATAAAATAGTATTTTTACATAGAGTTGGTTCCTCAATCACAACTACCTTCAAATGTTCCTTTTTTACAAAATATTAAGCCGTTCTCATATGTTTCACTCACCCTGTATAAATTGAACGTTGTATCAAATCTTAGACGTTATCAGTTTACGTACTCGTATCCTGCCGAGACGGAGGCTAATCAACCGACAAGTCTGTCGTTATCAATTAATGAAAGTATCTTGTAGTAATTAAGAATTGATGCCGATGAAAGTGGCAGGAAGCTATACGTATATATTGGACAATAATTGACGAAGAAAGCGGAGTCGAAGTAGGCCATAATAATTGGGTCACTTTTTGTTCTACGGAGACAAAGGCGGTAACGATCTAACTTATTTTGCTGACATTGTAAAAAGCGTAATTTTAAAAATAAATAAAACTACCCATGCGTTCAGTTTAGATTAATTACGATCGCTAAAATAGAAACTCGTCAGAAGAAGTGTTGAATAAATATGGTTATGTGCACGTACTTAATAATACTTCATGCTTTAATTAATGTTTCGTCATATTTAATAACGAAACCGTGGCTCATGACTGTTTCTAATTCATTACAACTTGGTATATAATATGACAGCACGTGTTTGCTCTTCACACTTTGAGCTTTGAAGCGTTTTTGTCAGCTCAAAGTCAAATTCAGGATGTAATCGATTATGAAATAATTAAGGTATTTGTTTATTTATACAACCGTATATGATCGTAGTATTAAAATATAACCTTATTCCTTTATAACTTTTATAAGAACATTCTTTTAATTGCATTATAATTTTTTATTTTCATTGTCGATTGTTAGACTATATTCGCTCCTCTCGTACAAAAGTAGCATATATTATAATATTACATAGATTAAGATAACATTGTTATCAAACAATTTTCAAAATGTTTCATTCTGGTCTCGATCTAACTTTAAAAGCAGTTAATTAGTTTTTATTTCTTAAAAATACAATTAAAACAATATTTATTTTATATATGTTGTTCATAATATAAAGGTTTTTTTGTTACTTTAATAAATTAAAGACAAAACAGTGTTTTAAAGAATAGAATGTATGGTTCGTTATCAAAAGATATGGTTTTGTAACGTCTATTTTTTAGTTTTCAGTGAGATAGTGAAAGATAGTCGGCTTATTGAGAATTTTTGTGGAATATATCCTTAAGAAACGCTTTCTAATGACTCCAAAATTATTTAAAGCGCCCCAGTCTACGCAACAAGCGAAAAATAGGCAAGTTTAGTTGTACAGTAGTTGTTATTTTGGTACCTTTATGTTTTTCGGGTCGTTAAACATGAATCTGAAGTTTGCCACTTCCGATTTTTCCTGCAAATTTTATTGTAAAAATCTATAAATGTTGGCACGATATTAGTTTTTTTGCCAATATTTCGAAAACTATGAATTCTTCGAAAAAGAATTACTCTATACAAAATTAAAGTACATTGAATTTCTGGTAAATAAACAACAACCAAAATGGGAAAACATGATTTATGCTCATTAATTTGAGGTTAAAACTATACATTTTACGCAAATGTCAACCAAGTATAAAATTTAAGTCGATTAAATGCACATAAAAATGCAAAAATAGTAGACTATTCCTACAGATACCTCAAATACATCAAGTGTATTTTTTTTATAAATGTTATAAATGTTTATAAATGTTATAAATGTTTATAAATGTTTGTAGGTGATGATAATCACCTAGGTTTTTCGCCTTAAAAAAAAAACAAAAAACAAAAATATATATAAATGTTTGTATAAAATTGTCAAAAAACATGTTTCGGGCCAAATCGGAATTAGCAATCTTCAGATTTGTGCTCAACGAAAAAGAAGTTAGCCTACCAAAAATTAAAACTACAAATGAACATTCCCTATTTGCCGTTTTAACATTTTGTTGCCTAGACTACTAGTAATAGGCCAACTAATCATATATTTAGTTGTATATTATTGTAGTTTTACTTTAAATTCTTGTTCTAGTCACGTACTACATAACTTAAGCAGCATCCAAAAATATCTAGAAAGCTGTTTTGGTAATTAAAAGTTACTTCTGTATCTGACAATAAGAAAACTTTTATTAAGATTCCATTAGAAACCATGGAAATACACTTTGCGAAGGCTGAATAGTTACGTGTTTCGGTTTTTTTGCAGACTTTCATTCAATAAATCTACGTAGGGTGAGAAATATGAAAAGAATACATAATTACATTCCACATCTGTGATTGTATTTACCTATTTATTACTGGAACGCACAAGAAGGTTTCATAATTATCAATTGAATAGAAACCTATGTTTATTCCTATCTTGTTTATTCCGATGTTATTGAACAAACTTAATTAAAGTTTGGCAAACCCCAATGTTTAGGACATTATCTGCCTTTCAGTTAAAGAAGATTATATTTTAAATTAATCAGTTATTAAGTTGCCGATGAAGGTTTAATTAGATTATTAATTACAAGTTTTATCTTGAGCACAAACAATTAAAGGCCATTTATTGTAAGTGCTTCGATTATCTTACTCAAACTGATATTTCCTGAACTGATATTCGTATTTTCTATTGTTTTTAAGCTTTCGTTCCTTAAAAGAAAAAGTTGCCCTTATAGACTGATTCGTTTGTCACTATAAATTCTGAAAACCCGCTTAAATCCCAATAATCAGAACAAAATAAATATTTTATTATTAATTTTGAGACTCACATTTTCTAAAAAAAAAGTATTTTTATACTCCCGTATTGTGCAGCTTGATAGGGCTTTAATTAAAAGTATAAAAACTTTAAATATTTTGTAGAATTTGTGATATGTAGTTTTAAAATATCCCCATTTTCTCTTCTATTTTTGAAAGGACTCCAACCAAAATTTTGTGAAAAGCAGATGTGACGAAGGTAGGCTACTCATATGATTTATAGCAAACAATTTTTTTTACGAATATTTAATTATATTTATTGTGATATTAATATCAATTAAGTCTTAGAGCCCTAAGAAATGAGATTTTCGAAAAACTGAATAGTGACCTACGATCTTTAAAATAAAACAATCATTCTCGATTTTTAATATGTTGTTTAAAACGTGGAAATAAATCAATAAAAATATATACATTACTTTTTTTTTTAAATAGAAGCTATATTTATGCCTAAAGAAATTGGACTATAAAGCGGATCCTCTAACTTAAGTGAAAAATAATCATGTTTTCCATCAGGCGACTTTCGGGAATGCAGTACTTGGGTAGCCATGGTTATATTGAGTAGGCTACATTACGTGTTGTTATTATTATGGCGGAACGGAACCCTTTTACGCTTGGGGTTTTATGTTAATTAATTTCAGAATTTAGATTAACAAATTCTTTCGAAGCATTTGACCGTGACTGCACCATTTGCAACTTTAGTTTTTTGCAATTATGCGTTGGGCAAGTTTTTATACAAAAAGAAACAATATATAAACGTCTGGATATTTAAAATGTTATTAGCTCTAAATAACGGGGTTTTCATGTAGGTTTCGTATGTACCTTTAAAATACGTTAGTAATTAATAGCCTACTAATATGAAATTTTTATTTTTGTATAAAGTATATATGAAGTTTGCAAGAGGTTACTATCTCTATATGTATTTTATATTTTACATTGGATCCCTTACACATTTTTTATTTTAATCATACCCGACTTTAGAAAAGTGCGTATAGCTAATTCAGAAATGAAGAATTGGTTAAGGGCCAACTGAATCTTCTTCATTAGAATAATGCACATTTTACAATATTTGTAGTTTAATTATTGCAGTTTTTTAACTAAGGCAATGTTTGGCAGTTTGTAATTTAACACCGTATATATTTCTACTGAACAAGAAAATGTATTTATTTTATAGAAATATTTCATAAAAAAAAAAAATAGAATGGAATTTAAGAATTTGATGTATTAAAGATGTTTACTCTAGAAGATACAGGTATTACTTGAAATAATTATACAGATTTTCGAGTTGGTTAGTGAGACCGTGTCTCTATTCTATAATTTGACTAATTTCATCAATAGCCGCAACAGTAAAGATGACAGAGAAAGTAGGAATATAGCTTGCTTAGCTGATTCAGCTGATGATAAACCCACACCCTGTAGACGTAGACCTAGTAACATAGAGAAACTAAACATCTGGCATCGGATCGGAGACACAATAACGGGTTTTCTTGTTCCCTCCCGCTATCCGAGACCCTCGCGGAGTCGAGTTTGCAAACAGAGCGGCATCACTTTTGTAAGTCTCTCTTCGTCGTCTCTTCACACCATCATTGCTCATAGACTTCAAAAATAAAGCATCTACAAGTTCTTAAAGGTATACAGAAATATCATGTGCGATACATTTCCAATAATGGCAATTTAAATGTTCTGGATTTTTAATTAAAGATTGTTGTTAATGTAAACCCAAATACAATTTACTTTGAATGGATTGCTTAAAAACTTGATCAGATTTTGAAAGTATTTGTTTTATCAGTGTTTTATTTGTGTATGGGATTGTCAGTAGTGTTGCTTAAGCAATTATATGTGTAGAAATAAGACAGATTTAGATTTTGCTTTTTAAATTTAATTATATACCAAACAACCTGCTAAAGCACTATAGCGAAGCTACCCATTTTATTTTACAAGTTAACTGTAAAAGATATATAGCCTATTTGTTCAGCACAGTATTTTTGTGTGCATTCACTAACCATAAAATATTGAGAGTATCTCCCAACACTAAAATTGTATTTTATTTGTATTGTCAAAATTGTTAAAAAAATGCATGCGTTTGGCAAATTCAGCGATTCTTAAATTTATAATTGTCTTTAATTAAGAAGAGAGAGAGATTGGTGCTTCAAATACCTACGGGGAAGTAGCCTAAAACACCGCAAAAATAGGTTTAACTGTTTTTAATATATGGACTGCGTTCCTTACAAAGGCTGTGCTTACATTGTCAGAATGCAATTTTTCGTGCTACGCATATCACATAATAATAATTTAAGTCAAAGTCTGATAAAATGAGTTACTCTCTAATTACTATTAATGAAGCACCGCACTTCCTGCGCTGTTTAAAAGAACTATTCTCCTTGGAAATGCTAACTATAACCACTTGTACCGCAATGTAACCAATTAATACCACAAGAAGAGCAGCGTTACGCATTGGATAGCGTGGAAGGCCAGCTTTCTGAGTTGGAAATTTTTAATAAAGTAGCAAATTACAGGCTTTTGGCTTCGTGTGCTACACTGCTCCCCCGCCTTCAGTAGTCTAACTGTAAAAAAAACATTAAACACACAAAATAAAACTACAATGGTGAAATAATGATGCGTAGCTTTTATAAGACCAAACTCCTTTCACCTTTTCAGGTTTCATCTGACAAATCTTGGAGGATTTATGGCAGCTGACGATTTCACTGTGCGAAGATGGTCTTCTTTTTCGTCGTCATTCCAGGAGTTATACCAACTCGGAGTTAAAATTTTGTATCCGTTATTTCTAAAGCATATTACAATAGGCGTATTTTTACTATCTCCACTCGTGACTATAAAATCCTCCCCATACATCTTTATCAGCCTACTCTTCATTGCTTTGTAACCTGGCATATTTTTGGAAAAGTGAATTGTCATTGCTCTTCATTCTCTTCGAGTATTTGCAAATATTATCAAATGCCAGAAACAGATCTTTATCGTCCGGTCGGCCTGCCTTAGTAGATACGCTTTTCTGATCTTTTCTCTTGTGGAAGACGTCTTCATCCTCCTTCCTTCTGCACTTTCAAGGGAATTTTTAAACTCAGTGGTTGTCACGTGCCGGTTTCTTGTATTTTTAGGCTTCTTGTTTTCTTGGCCACAAACTCTTATGATTTGTCTTCCCCACACATCACGTCTTAAAATAAAAATCTGCGACTCTCTGCTTACGCCCCCCTGTTTGTTTTCCTTCATTTTTATTCTCCTTCAAGTAGATTTTCCTGCATCTGTCATAAATCGTGACTAAACTAAGGCGTTGAAGGAAGATGCTTGTTTGCCTCTGTGATTAACTTCTTTTTATCAACATTTCTATTTCTCGTTGTTGCACTGTAGAACAGGCATGAACAAATAAAGGTCTGTGAACAAATAAAACATTTAAGCTCATTCATTTTTTATACATGTAGAACACGTCACTTCCGCTTTGAAGCTATTTCACTAGAACAGATTATAAAACAAAATTCACTTGTAATCTTCACATTGTATATAAAGAGGACGTATCAAGAACTCTCGACACTAAGGAAACTGAAATAGCAATGAAATGTTTAATTTAAGTTAAATGAATGATTCATTAATTTATTGTTAAATTGATGTTGAAAAATTTTCGTTATCCGTACTAAACTATCTTCTCCCCACCAAAATATGTATACGTATTTACAATTATATTTACAAATTCACACATTGGTTAAAAAGTGTATTTAAGTATTATTTATCATCAAAATGAATTACATCTAGACATCACCGCTTATGTTTTACTTGAGACAAGCATCCTTGGTACATGGTATTATATATAAATCAATAGTTTTATGATTAATTATTTCTTTAAAAATTGTATTCAAATATTATTCACCATCACTAATAATAATTACATTTATTTATATATTACAGCTCAAATTTATGAGAATTGTGCAATCAAGAGCAACTTTCGCCAAATACAATTTTGAAATTATGAGCAATTTAGTACTAAAAATTGACTAAATTTGAAAATTGAAGTGTTTATTTAACTTAATTTAATTATTTTAGACTTTTATTCTATGGGGTTTTTCAACTTTTTGACTTAAATACATTTTGAATTTATGCGGTTAAAAATCTTTTTAAATTTATGATTCGTGGGCTTGCTTTAGTACCGTAATTTTGGTTGTAACTGTTTCGCGAAGAGGTATTGCATTTTTATCATCTGCACTAGGTCTACTTCTTTTCTAATTCTTAAAAATTAATAAAGTCTAAATGCTATTACAATTCTTACAGGTAATTCATGAACATTCATTGTCGGCTAATAACGCATGGGAAAAATACAATCAAATCTTAACAACGTTTATTTCTTGAATGTAGTGAGTTCTCATTACAGAAGACTTATGGCCTTTTACTATCAAAGCTGTGATTTCAGTCGTAGAAGTACTTCCTTACTCTGACCATTGTCTAGCAACGTAACCTGTGAAGAGAGAACAGTCCCAATGCTCACATTGTGTAATAGCGTGCACTTAAAACACGGCTAACTACTGTATCGGTTTCAACATATCTTCAACACCAGTGCCTTTCTAATCACACTTTGTAACTTATACCAATTTAATTGATTACAAACGAACCCTTTTTACGTTGCACTACGAGATCGGCCTAATAGCATGCGTAAACGTTAAAGAAACCTTGTCTGACATTCACAATATCAGTTAGTGTTATTATAAGGCAAATCTCCAAACACAGCCTGCTCGTATTCTGATAAAAATTACCACTACGACACTGAAACACTGATAAAACACTGAAACAAAAATATATTAGGCACTTTACATTATTCAGCATTATTTTCAATGTGTTTTCAATAGAACAAGCATTTAAATTGTCGTCTCTGGTCTCTTAGATATTAATTTAGTGATGGTAGGCCTTTACAACCTAGTTCATCACTTTTTAAATTGTAGCCTATTTTGTAAAAACTTAAATATTTAACTACCAATACTCTTGTATGACTCAACTACCACTAAAATGATAAACATTCTATCGTCTTATTGGATTTAGCTCACATAAATAAGTTTTTGGGTGTATCAGTTTTTGGAGAGATAAGTAAACTAGTTTTAAATCGTTTAAAATATGTATCTAGTAAAATCATCAACTACGAAGAAACGTTTCGTCAATTAAACGATTAAAGGCGATATTAAACTATAAGGACTTCCTTCCATTGATTTAATAATACAAAACTCTAAATCCTTGCGATCAAATAAACCAACTTGTTCTTATATTAATACCAAATGTAGAGCTCTCTGTATTTGCTACACACTGACATGTTGTATCATGTGATGACATTGAAACTGAATATCAAGTGTCGGAACATAAAATAACACCTGATACTATACTTTGGTTGACGCACTAACACATACCGTTATAAAAAAGTCTTAATATATTGCAAGTTTGTATCAATTCTTAGACTAAAGTTTTGAAAGAGTTTGATTAGAAATGAAACTTGGCTCTTTCTTGTGGGGTTTTATATAGATCCCAAGTCGTCCTGCTATTTTCTGCAAAAATACAGAGAGCCTAATTAATTCATACCACACTTAAGCTGAGTAGTTTCATGGTTTCTCATTTGCAATTACCGGACGCACCTTTCCTTCAGTTAAAAGAGAAAAATGCTTATGAAATTTTTAAAGTTATTGGCTGAAGCTCTTGGTAAACCGAACCAAACTACAAATGCGTTCATAAAAGGATCTGCCCTTTAAGACTCTGCTGCTCGGTCGAAATACAGGATCAATTTTTCATAAGTATTTTTTAACTTTTAAACGTTATATTTGGATTGATTTTATTTCACCAAACCCTTTAATAATATACAGCTCATTTTAAAGAAGTTTATGGAATGTTTTCTCGTCAGATTTGCTAGATCGTTATTGAGAACAGGTCAAAAACTATTTTTGTCTATTAAAACAAAATGGATTATGAAAACACTTGCGGTCAACGTAAGACAATTTTCATAACAAGGCCTTTTTGGGTGTATTGTTTTATTTTATTTATTCTTATAAGTTTAATTAATGGCTGGAAGTGAGAAACATTCATAAATACAATCTTCAATAACCTTTGTTAGGTAATAATTAAACACATAACAACCGTTAAATAGTATTTTTTTTAAATTAAAGTTAACAATTTAATAGAGATGAAATAAATACGAATTCGGCTTAATGTATTAGTGAAAATAAAAATAATAATAATAATACAAAATTTAACTAGTAAAGCTTTCTCATAAAAAACGTTTAATACTTCAAACGCGTTTCGATGACCAGGTCATCAAAACTATGTTTTAACTTAAATATAACTTAACATCAAAATGATGTTCAACTTAAATATTTGTGTTCGTTGTATATCATATTTCTGACAAGCCCTTTTGCCCTAACTTCAAAGATATTCACTACAAAAATAATAGGAAGTATATTATAGGCCTATGACTATATTACAAATTACTCACTAGTTTTGTATATTAAATTATTTATAACAATTACTTCACCTTGCCCGGCAACGCAGACACACCTAGTTTATGTTTATTACTATAATAACACTTTTTCCCCTTTTGCCATCATTTAGTATACAAAATATAATATATGACGTTTCAAGAGTACGTGGAAATCGTTATCAAGTGAAAACATAAAACTTGTGATTGTAATGAGCATGTTTCTGGTGTTTCTTTATCCCAGTTTGATAAAGTTTGGAATACTATTCAGTTCTAGCATTCCAATCCCGAGATTCTTATATGTAATAACATTTTAGGTTATAAAAGCCTAGGCATCTACGTTCATGTTTGCTATTTGGTTGTTTATGACTTATTTAAGTTGTCTCTTGATAACGAGAGTCTATATACTACACTCTTGAAACGTCGATTCGTGTATTATATTTAGCATACAGTTGCATACAAAAATGAATGTAAATGTTCCAACAAATTCTATATAATTAATATCCGTCATTAGAAACCAATAATTACAAAATCACAATAACACCCAATTAGTAAAAAATTAATATAAACATTTTCAAAATGAGAGATTCACATTCTTTAAACCTTAAAATTTCCATTCAACTAGAGGAAACTCAACATGTATTTAAGAATAATATTAGAGGTCTTATGGTGATTGCAGTGTAACGAAGCTTTAATACAATGATTAATTATTTCCTGCTTTAGATTTATGGCTAGATTGTCTTGTCACTCGTTTACTCGGCAAAATACTTCTATATGGTAAAGTTGGTCCACTAGTTTTATAACTAAGATGGAACGCGTAACCACTACTTAGTATATTTATTTGGTCGACAGTTTAATTTAAGTGTCTACCAAAAGAGTCCCGCGTCCTTTTGCAGCAAGTATGCTCCGGGCCTTATTAATGTATGTTGTTATCAACGGGCGAACAAACTATTCCGGTTAAAAAATATCGGTTGAAAACCCAGACTTGAATACATTATCTTTTTGTCAATTTTCCGGTGAATCAAGTTTCCAAGAAAAGACTACCACGTGGTCTGACCACGACCGGCGTCAAGTAACTGCGGCAACTGACGCAATCTTCGGACCTTCGTACTGCCTTGCATAATGCTTTTGTTAAAGGTCGTATTTATCCTGTGAAATCTAAATATACCATGTACCATTTGTTGGCTTTGTTCGTTTAATGCGAGGAAAAGTATTGGTGGTCATTCCGCACAATGCTACGGAATGGAGTGCGCACAATACAAGCCAGTGTGCAGATAAGAAATCATAATATTTTTAAATTGTGCGTCTATGAAAACAAATTATTTGAAAGAAAACACAATTTTGTCCAATCTTCAGCAAAGTAAAATATAAGTATAAACAGTGCAACAGATTAGAGATCAACAAGTACATAATTTTGTTATATTTTGATCAAAAGAATATTCACGCTGATATTGTGGAATACATGTTACACAATATAGTGAAACATGAAATTACAGTACTATATTATAGTGCCAGCTCTGCTCACTAAATAATACTCGAACATGTTAAAGTTTATTATTTATTAATATCGTCGTCAATTTGCTACATAATCACTAAAATGTTACAGAGATGTATTTACACTGACTATTTTAACACGAGTCGTTCGAATTTTCCAGTTAAATGAATCAGTCGTTCATTCATTTAATTTTACCAATTTAAAACGATGGCTGTGTTTGGAATTTAAACGAGTCGATTATTGTAACGAAAAAATCAAATTATTTGATAGAATTTTAAAAGCCGCTCAACTTGCTTTTTGTTAGATTTAACTTTTTTGGTGAGTTACACATTAAGGTTCTATTGTACCTGCAAATCTTTTTACCGTAAGAATAATATTAAACATACTTTTATTTTCTAGAACCAGTTTTTAACTAAGTGTTATTTGAAAAAGCTCCAAAGCTGATATTTTTCTTGTTTTAAAATTATTTCTAACGTTATTGTACGATATAATAACGAATTCACATTTTATTTTACAATACAAACGAATTTTTTTAAATAACTAATAACAAAAAATCCTTCTTTAAAAAAGGAAACGTTTGAATTGGTTTTTAAAAAATGTGTTTTAAATTAAACATTTTACTCCACCATACGACACAGATACAACTACAGATACGTACGTTTATCTTTTACGATAGTTTCGGCACAGATACAAGATATACACAGATTTCCAATTGGAGTGTAACGTGATTAACCGTCTAGTATTGCCAAGTTGAACGACTACTCCCTTATATCTTTGTCTGTTTGGAGTTAACATATTTTAGCATGCCAGTATTATCGCTGGCTACAAGATCTTTTCTCTGTGGGCTATAATATGAACTGTTTGGCATTTTCCCGCGTAGGTACAGTTAATATAACCCACAGACAATCAATGTGTTCTAGTAAAATAAAGTAAATGTGATTTTTAAATATGACTAAACCCATCTTCTCGGATAAACTGTTTAGAAATGGTTAGAAGCCGGAGTTGCGATGTGGTTCGTGAGATTCTCATCACTTTGCTTCGTCCCACCCTCAACGCCCAAGTTAAACAAAAAATACTGAGATTTGCAACACTAAAAGATTAAAATTATATTTTCGATTCAATTTGAGACCAAATTTACACAGCAGGACTGGGATAGTGATGGCGCCTGTCAATTTATTGTACAATGTTACAACACATTATACTATTATCAGAAATAAATGTTTGTTGAACATGATACACAAACATTTAAAATTGTTTTTATTACATGATTTAGTTTCTGTATAGACTAGTATTAAAACTGAATACATAAGTTTAATGTGTTGACACGAATTGGTAGGTGACTCATGGATGATAGCCTATATTAGCTTATCAGTTTTAAGGTTAGTTTTTATTTTCATTTTCTCGAACTTTTATTCTTAGGATAATGCTCTTCAGTAACTACTTGCGTTACTACTTGTAGCCTATACTTAAATACCAACTTGTTCTTCTCAGAACATTAGAGTTCGCAAAAAAATCTTGAAATTTTACGAGGTAAGTATTATTCCAATTTAAATAATACAATGTACAAAGAATTAACGATTATTTTAATGAGTCTTAATGGTTTTCAATGCCAATCGAGTAAATACATCAAACTTAGTGAACGGAGTAACCCTTGAGAAGGCTCATCTTACTCTATTGCATTAGTAAGACGCTGGAGCGCACTAGGATATACATACTTAAGCATTTACGTTTTTACTTAGGTGGTCTTATTTTTTATTTTCACCATATGCATATACAACAGTCAACTTCAATGTACAGTCAATAGATAAGAAAATAGATTCCAATGTGTTTCGATAATTTAGCTGAAAATCATGTTTTCCTCTTGTTTATAAGCAATTATCTTAAGAAAAATGTTTATTTTACAGTTTTGTAATTTAATAGTTTACTTGTGCTTGAACTACGTTCCAGAAGTTACAACAGTTTATCTTCCAATTTCAACTAATTGCACAGTTACAGTTAGTAGTCGTACAAAGCACTGACTTACATATTGATAAATGTAATCAGTGTACATAGTAATGCTTTGGTCGCTCATCATTAAAACTAAATATGTGTAATAATTCAAAAATTATATATCATTATGATAAGAAATACTTATGTAAAATACTTATAACTAAATTACAAAATAAAAATCTTCCATGGTGTACCATTAAATGAATTACGTACTTTTAGTTATCAATGCTAAAAATTCCTTTGATTTTGGCTGTGCATAGTGGAATTCTGTCTAATTAGAGCTTTTAAAAAATATAGTTAAATACTTTGTTATGAAACTTCCCGAACTGACATTCGCGTTCAATTAATACAATAATTGACCTTCCAATTATTAAGCTATCATGAGGAAATAAATTAGTTCATTTAAATTAGAACTGGTCTCGCTTTTACAACTCGTTTAAGTTCAGAGAAATTCATACAGTAGAAACAAACGTCTTTACTTTCGCAGTCGCAAACCTTTTCCCTTTTGTTGTCCCGCACTGTTTGACTGGGTCGGTAATAATAAAAAGCAAAACGAAACTAGTTTCTCTTTAGAGTTTAGAAGGCGGTGTAAACATAGTTTAACACGTAACTTGTATTTCCTTGTTATAGTTATAGAACTTGACAACATATGTGTTACTGTGCTTTGAAATGCCATTAATAGGTTAATCTGAAAAAGTATTTAAACTGTTCTTCTCCATTTTCATATATGGTTTACGTGCTTACAGATTTAAACTACTAAAGTTCTTTTTAATTTAGATAAAATGTGTTTGCGAGGCTTGTTTACATTCCTTCTTTATTTACAAAACATGCTCTAGTTAGACACGATTCTCAAAAACGTATTAAAATGAATTATTTAACATCACAAACATAATAAATCTCAATTAATTATTCATAAATATAGGACCTAAATTATTCAGTATCATAATAAAAACAATTTAATGGTCTGCCTTTTTTCTCAAACGCAACACTTTCATACATATAGCTAAATGCTACAATTGGAACTGCCGTTGTGTTTTGATATTTAAAAATAGTTTTTGTCATTTTAAAACTAACAATAATTGTGACATCTCATTTTTTAAATTAAACCTAAATGCCGTCCTGGAATTAAAAATTACCGCGGTGATTCGTTATTTTGTATCATGACAACTGAACCGTAGTTTCGATGTGCATGTTCCGTACAGCATAGAGTTCCATAATCCTAACCAGTAGGGTAAGTATTAGTCTTTTAAAGGGTTTCTTTACGTCTTATTCTAGCTTAAAACAGTTTCTAACTAGGGTTTAGAAACAAATAGCAGTACGTTAAGTTACATGTGCTCTTTTATATTTGTGCATGAATTTGAAAAATGTAAGGAATTTAAATGTTACACTAGGCACATATATTTCTACTAAATTCGTCTTGACTTAAATGTGGAACTATCCATTCTTCATTGTTTTACTTTCTCACTATACTATAGTATAGAGAAAGTATAGTGATCGCAAAAAAATTCGATGTCGAGATTTTTGTGGAAATATCCGTTTTGGGACCCCCTGAGTCAAAAACTGGTTTTTACAAAATGTCTGTCTGTCTGTATGTATGTATGTATGTCTGTATGTATACAAAGCTAGAGCAAAAACTATTCGATCGATTTCAACCAAATTTGCACCAGACATGCCCAGTAGGCCTGTATAGATGCACGAAAAAGGGTTTTTAAACATTTTGAAAAACAACCCCATTTTTGGCCAAAAACCCCCAAAAAATCAGTTATTATTTTTTTATAAAAAAACGGCTCTAACGATTTTGATAAAATTTTGCTTATTTGTAGCCTTTAATGTGCCCTATCATATGCAAAAACCCTCATCTTTCTAAAAATTCTCGTTTAGCTAATAATAATAATAATAATAACTGATTTTTGGGGGTTTTTTGGGCATAAAGGGTTTTTTTTCAAAATGTTTTAAATCCTTTTAACGTGCATCTATAAAGACCTAATTACATGTGTTTGGTGCAAATTTGTTCGAAATCGATCGAATAGTTTTCTCTCTAGATAATAATAATAATATTTATTAGATAGGCCTAATCTCCAACTTTAATAAAAAACTCTCCTACCCCACCCTACAAGTCACAGTGAATCTGTTTAGTAATTTAAATATGTTTGTGAGAAAGTATGTGCCAGTTCCTGGTACCGTTTATTTATTTAGCTTTGAGAATAATACAATTTATTTTATTTACGTAGTATAAACATCATGTTTTGATAAATCTTGTTTAAATATGACAAGACAGTAATATTGTTTCAAATGACCTCTGAAGTAACTTCAAGTTAAAGAATAAAAGATTTGGCTGAAATGTTATTTAATAAATTTAGTGAAATATATTTGTCTTTGATTAACATGGTTGGTCTAAAACAAACTATACGCTCATACTATGAAGACCCTTCGTTTTTATATGTTTTAATATAATTCGTATTCACTTTTGGTTTAAACAAATTATAACAATGAGACTTTGTACTATATTTATAATTTAAACCCTATAAGTAAATAAGTATAGTTCTGAATACTACCCATCAATTCCAGTATCGGATGATAAAAATAATAAACAAATGAAACCATTGTGCATTATAAAAATAAGTATTTAGACTTGGGTGTCAAACCAACAAAATTAGCTCTTATCAACAAAGTTGTCAAGTTATATTTAATAAAGACAAACATTGACAAATCTACAACTACTCTAGCCAAGAATTATGATTGTTCAAATATTTACTTATCTTTATTGAACCAATCTTCTAGTTTTGATAAAAATGTTTCAGCAGTAGCACAATTAATTTCTGTTATAATAAGCGAATAATTGGTTGACTATTTGCAATATGAAAGAAACCAGTTCCTTAGTTTCATATGAAAATGTATATACAAATATGTATATAAGGCATTTGTTACAATTTTCGTACGAAATACTGTTTTTTACATTTCTTTTTATTTATTTCTTAAAACCCACCTTTACATATTCTACGTTTACTGAAGATACCCTTATTAATTTTGATAACGGTTTGTGTAAATTGTCTCTCCTATTTAACCCACAATATTCCTTCTGAAACCGTTAACATATTTCACAATCCCTGTTAGCTCACGATGTTTACCCATGTCGTGTACTTGCTTTGTACCTAGGCCTACGTTACCTTAGAGTTATATAAGATAAATCCATCGTCTTGTGTCCTCACCACAGTTCATTGTCCAAGCTTGGACACTTTCTTCTAGCTATAGTACACAATAGCAACAGAAGCACGTAATCTTTCTCCAACTCTGTCTGTTTCTTTCTGTTGTATAGTTTTTTGTACGATCGTGATGCTCCTTACTTTCTCTTTTCTTTCTGAAGTTTTATTAAGCTCGACTGAATCACGTGTGGCTTTTGTAAAAAAAGGATTTAAAACAAATTTGTTTGAAAATAAAGCCAGTCATAAAGATTCCAGTTTGTTTCCTTTTCCCTGTTTTATATTAACAGCATGTCCTTTATAAAAATCAAGTAGAACAGAGAAAAGTAAATATTCATTTGTATTTTAATAAAATATGCAATATTTTCTGTTGCAATGAAACTTTAATTTATTTGAAATTTTCAAGTGATGTTCGTGAATGCTTACCATATCCGTAATTTACAAAGTTTATAGAAGCATCATAAAGAGTTAAACAAAATATATTTTGCTTAAAAAAGGTATTTTTGACATACCTCTTTAGCTTAGGCTTCGCATTAAGGAGTGCAATAGGCCATTTTGCGTTGTGCAATCATCTGTAATTTGTATTGTTAAAAGTCTTTCAAGATGAACGGCTAACTGTTTTAAAAGTGTTTTTTCATCTAGTTTCTAAATGATGTAACTGGTTTCTAAATTCAACTAATACACCTTTTTGTAATAGTTTAAAAATTAATTTAAATCAAAATAAATACTATTTTTATTCTATGTCGCTACAACGTGCTTCACAATAATATTCCTCTACAATTCTCCATAATTCTCACAAAATTGTAACAAAAAACAACTTAATTCCTTAACAACAGAATTAATATGCGTATAATTTATATGTTTATAAAATCACTAGCTGACCCGTACGGCGTTGCCCGTGATGGTTGGTATTTTCAGTCTTTTTAACATAATTGTATTCTTTTTAAGTGTTCAGTCAGTGAGTGGTATTTGGCTTTTATATATATAGATCTTAAATAATAAAAGCACTATTGTCATAATAATAAAAGATCTGAAATTATGATTTTAGTAACTTTGGTCCCCCCAAACCCCTACTAAAATTTCGAAATTTTTCATACCCTTTCTTAGTGAGCACCTATGGCCCTAGAGGAAGCTATATACCAAATTTCATTCCAATCTGTTCGGTAATTTTGGAGAAATCGTGATTTAGTAATTTTTACCCCCCAAACCGCCATCAAATTTCCAATTTTTTAAAACCCTTTTTTAGTGAACACTTATGGCCCTAGAGGAAGCTACATACCAAATTTAATTCCAATCAGTTCGGTAGTTTTGAAGAAATCGTGATTTATTAACTTTGATCAACCCAAACCCCCCCTAAAATTTCGAATTTTTTAAAAACGTTTCTTAGTGAGCCCCTATGGCCCTAGAGGAAGCTACATACCAAATTTCATTTCAATCCGTTCAGTAGTTTTTGAGAAATCGTGATGAGTGAGTCAGTCAGTGAGTGAGTGAGTGGTATTCGCTTTTATATATATAGATTACAGCATAAAACAATAAAAATTCTTATCCGAAATGTTTATCATTGCTCTAACTAAAACATAAATATTTATTCTAAAAAATAAGTATGAAAAATCATTGTAAAACAATAAAATATTAAATAAACTTGATGAACTACCGTCCAATAGTCCAATTTCACACGTCCAACGACGGCCGTTTCGGCTATTCAGCCATTATCAAGTGTATTTTGTAATTGTGGATTCGTGTGTGTAAGTGTTTTTAAGTGTACTATGTGTTTTTATTTTTATTAATGACGAAGGACAATGGTCCTAACTTGATAATGGCTGAATAGCCGAAACTGCCGTCGTTGGACGTGTGAAATTGGACTATTGGACGGTAAGTTCATCAAGTTTATTTAATAAACAATAGTCGGTATGGCGAGCATAAACAATAATAAATAAAATATTTTTAACAGAGTAAACAGAGTCTTAATAGAGGTGTAAAACGGCTAACAAAACAGTGCATTGCATATAAATAAATATGGTATACAACAATACTAAACGCTAAAATTTAATAATAGAACATCAATATATTTAAACTTCAAAGTTGGACGGCGACAAAAGAATAAACGACACAACACTTCAACTAGTGAACAAAGTAAAAATTAACAAAATCTATTTTGTTTTGTATAAAGGGGCTTAGCAAAAATGAAGGTCGTGGTGGATTATTTTGTTATAAAATTTAAAGAACCCATTAAACACGTTCTAGTGGCCACAATCCCGCCTCTAGGGTCTCACCATGAGGACAGCTACAATGCCATATCCCCAAATATGGATTTTAGTTAACAACCTTGATCCTACGTTTATATTTACTACTACAGTATATGTATTGTTCCTCCCACACCATGGCGAAGACCTCACACGGATAATAATTTATTCGTCAACGTTGTTAAATCACACTGTAATAGTCTGTGATAAACCCCCACGAGTCTATATATCATTATTACAAGTCGTTAGAATGGTTTATGTTGTCTAATGTCTGTATGCTTACTGAGACTACAACTGGGTTTATAGAGTAAACAGCAGCACAGCCTGCATTAATATAAGGAGGGAAAGTTTGTTTGGGGTAAACATCGTCCACTGGTAGTTTGACTCGTCTTGATTAGTAAGTTTTATCAATCTTTCTTTCGACTTTTTTTGTCTTATGGTTCCGAACCTGAGGTTTTCCGTAACGTATAAGGGGTATTTCGTTTTATAAATTATGTCAAATTAATTTTGCACGACAGTGTTTATATAACACTATTTGCAGTTTTATCCACCTTCAGCAGACCCATTCCAGTACATGTTCCAACGCGTCCAGTAAATTCTCACTTAACTCTCAAACTAACAAACTTTCTTTTAAACGAAAGAACTGTATATTGCAATATAGCCTGTAAATCGTGATTAATAAAATGTTTTATTCAAGGCATTAGTTTTAAGCATAGATGCCTTACAATAAATTTGAATTAGAAAATTTTAGTTAAAATCAAAATTTTCCACATTTAGGCCAAAACTTTTTTTAAATATTTACGTCCATTTATGTTATTAGGGGCTCTGCCTCTGGACGCTTCGCTTCCAAACCCTGCCTCGGCCTTCGGCCTCAGATGGCTGCTTCGCTTCGCTCGCAGTTGGCAAATTCGCTAGAGAATCTCGTTAATCTTCTGTCAACTAAAATTATGAAACCAGGCTTAAATATAGGGGCCTATTAACAGTAATTGCAGGATTAATTATAACCTCAAATACATGCTTTAGAAACGTGAGAGGCTTTCATTACGATTTTAGTCCTAATTCTACTATCTTCTGTCAACTAAAGTTTTGAAATCAGGCCTAAATGTAGTACAAATTATTGCAGGATTAACATAACCTCAATACTATGTTTCAGAAATGAGCCAAGCCTATATTACAAAATTGACTATTAGAATTTATCCATCTTTGCCAAGTTTATCTTTTTTTTTGACAAAATAAATTGTTAAATCAGACCCAATTTATTCTAATTCCAACATGCTAAAACAGTATAAATTAGCTTGTTTTTTTTACAGTAATTAAAAACTATCCAATGAACAGCTGATTTGGATAATACTCAATCTCAGTTCTATTCCACTCTATTTCCAACGTGCTAAAACAGTATAAATTGGCTTGTTTATAAACAGCTGTTTTGATCGCTTTATTTACTATTTCTTTGTTATTTTGTAATCAACATGACAACCCATAAGACCCTATGTTAAAATGTTTCAACTTTTAAATAATTAGATTTTATCAAAAATTGCGTTTTTACACGAAATACAACTATATGGGTGTACTTAAAAATCAAAACTACACCTAAATACAAAATTTCTTTGAATTCGTTAGAGCCGTTTTCGAGATCCGCGACAGATACAAAGATAGATACAAGAATTGCTCATTTAAAGTACTGTAATAGGATTAATAATTATTTTTTAGTTCTTTGGAATATTGTGCTTTGAGCCCAACCTTTTAGACAAAACTCCCGGCAAAAATGTGTAGTGTAAAAATAAATATTAAAAAAATTTACGAAATAGAAAGTAGGTCTTTTTTACAAATGATGTTGGTAATTTTGTTATATTGAAAGCTATTCCTAAATTTTCAAAGATATCAATGGAATATACGCTGAAACTGCCAACCCTCATTTTTGGGCTACGTACAAACTGCCCAACTTTTTTTGGGTCATTTCTAATATACAAACTGACCAACAAGGTACAGGTATAAAAACAAGGGACAGGCCGGGGTGTCGGCGACATACAAACTGCCCAACTTTTCTACCTGACACAGGTACGGGATATTTCCCTCCGAATTCCCTCGTACCAATAAATAGTTTATATTAGATAATAACTAGTAGACCCACTTCGTGTGCATACATTGTTTAGACATACAAATTATACAGATAATTTATGAACCAAGTTGAAACGCCAGTATATTCGTGTATTTATTTATCTGTTATTCTTATCTAATAGGAACCGTTGCGTATGAGGGAATTCGGAGGGAAATATCCCGTACCTGTGTCAGGTAGAAAAGTTGGGCAGTTTGTATGTCGCCGTAACCCCGGCCTGTCCCTTGTTTTTATACCTGTACTTTGTTGGTTAGTTTGTATATTAGAAATGACCCAAAAAAAGTTGGGCAGTTTGTATGTGGCCCATTTTTGGAACGTCCTTTAAGCGGCTTGCGGTAGGAGTTGACAAATAGAAAATGTACCGCGTATCGAAAAACCGTTATCGAATTGATTGCAATGGTAATGAATGTAAATACATTCAAGAAATATGTGTTTTGGTTCATCAATTTTAGTTAGGAGACGTTCGGTTACGTCCGACTTAGGCTAGTTCGGATATTATCGTCAAGCGCTTATATTAACAATTAAAAGTGAGTTAAATTATCTGACGATTGCAATTTTGTAATGTTTATTCAAGAAATGGAAAGTATTTGTAATACAAACTTTAATTTTATATTTTGATACAAGTATTATTGTTTCCATAAGTTTAATGTTACTATAATAAAGGTGCAGAATTAAAATTGTAACCTCAAAGCTAAGATGGTAAACACAGTTAAATGTCCATTAAGTGTAAATACATTCAATAAAAATAAAATGTTGGTTCATCAGTCTAGGCCTAACCTAAATAACTTGTGGCTTGCTGTACTTCGTTCCTGACGGGGTCCCACGACCGCACCAGAGCCCTGGACCGCACACATTTTTCTTATCTTGTTAATGATGTATGAATATTAAAACATTTTCATTGGATAACTTAATCTATAAAATTTATAAAAAAGTCAAAATCTTCACACTTACTCAACCGTGAAACACGTTCGATACAACTTTTATGAACTTAGTGAAGAAGACGAAAAGAATGGACCAGTCAGTTCCGGTAGATTACTAAGATAAAACAAGTTGACAGTCTGTGGCTCAGCCTTTGTGGGGTTCCCTTTGTCTGGACCAGGCGATACCGTTAAGAAGTTGGTCATATTTAATCAACAAACTATCATTGTTGGGCCTCATTCCAAGGCCATCTCTTCCTTGCTTGTTTGGAAATGTCTTTTGTAATAATTAATGTCCGAAGGATCTTGCATCATGAGAACAATTGGCACGTGCTGCATCAGACGCAGGTATGAAATTATGTCAGGGAACTTCTCAAAGTGTCATTGGTTTGTCTTAAAAAACTAAACAATGGCGCATGTCTGTTTCACGTGAAAGTCCATTATGATACTGCTACTGCGATAGCAAAGATTTGTGGATTTTGTGTTTTCATGTTAGATTTGATATTAATATCGTGCTAAGGTTCCTTTTCTGATTAGTTTTAGGTTCTAAACGCTTATGATGGGCTTGTTAATCTTTTCCACGTCTTTCCAACCTGATTTCGCCAAATCAGTAAAGTAAAGTAATATTTCAAACAGAAATAATGATGGTTTTATTTTGTAAACAAATTATCGGTAGTCTACACAGAAAAGCCAATTCCACATATCGTTCAACTGAAGTAGTGAATAAGGTCATAGCACAAATGATAGCCTCATCAGTAGTCTAATCTCAAATAAGAGGTGTAGATATGATCTTTTTTGTGGCTCAATTATTTTTACAACACACAGCTTTTAATGGTATCATTTTATAGACAATACTACTTCAATGTAATTTAATTACGGGACAAATTTGGTTTAAAATATTAATAAATTTTTTGCTTTTACACCAAGACGAAACAGTCCCATAAAGTCATCTTCACTATAACTTATCTTTTCATCGGATTTTAAATATCATCTTTTATAACTTGCATGAAATCGTTCATGAGCATTTAAATTATAATTTGCAGATGAAAAAAACGGCAAACTATCAATTTGTATTAAAGATATTAGCTTATAAACAAGACAAAAAACTTTATTTTCAATCGAAACACTACTGATTATACATTGTAGCTTCTGAAAACATTAAATGGACTGGCGACATGGCAGAAATAAAAAATAAAACCGTCATAAGTAAAAATGTAAGTGTATAAAAAGCAATAGTCTGGTCTCACTTGAGCGCCTTACCTCTCCTTGAGGCTGACTCCGCTCACTGGATTCGATGCATTTATTCGAGTGGTATTACTCACCTTTAGGTTCCTTCACTCGAAGCCACTAAGAAGCGCTTCCGTCGACTAAAGCTAGAAATGTATGGAAGGTTTCACACACAGCCTCAGCCACTAAATTAGAAGCGCCACTGTCTGTTACGGAATTTGCCTTCGATTCAGATCTCGGCGATTAAAAGAAGCGCTGCTGCCGAAGAAGGTTGCCGAAACATAGTTTAAAATAGTAGGTCTCACATGACGCTACAATTCCCCCCTCCATTTTATCGCTGCTACGCGCCACCGGTAATGCACACAGACTTTTGTAGAGCTACTGAAATTTAGCATGTAAACGAGAAGCGCCACAACGGGCGTGGAAGCGCCACTACGGACGTAGATGCGCTACAACGCCAGCTACAGAGAAGCGCTACTAAAGTGACTACGTGTGAAGGGAGAAGCAACCACTGAGAAGCGCTGCTAAATGGCTTCGTGTGAAGGCGAACTTAACTATGTAATAGTTTGAACTTGTCTCTAGAGCCTCGTTAGTACAATTTCAAATGACGATTAAAAGACTAATTAATCTTAAAATCGAGGTGCACCTGCTATGCCCTATCTAGTCTCTGTGAGAATAAAGTTAAACACACATGTTTTATTACTGGAGCACAAATAGTTTACGAATTTAACACTGTATTTACAAATATAACTTTATTTGTAAAGCAACTAAGAAAAGTACCCTTTGGAATAGAAATTGGGTATTTGTACTAAAAGAGTTCCTAAAGGGTCTGCTGTAGTGGCAGTCATAATGGATTTTTATCCAATAAGAGCAATGTTTAACTTCAAACCATTTATTTCGTTTATTTTTTATCATACAATTGTTTGCAAGCTCTCATGTTAAGCACAATTACAATACGCATCCGTTTTGCATTTTAGATTTTTTTAAAATACTTTTCTTTTGTTATGCAATTGACATTTTGTAAGTACAAAGTTTGATATTTCCTAACACAATCAAAAATTAATAATGAAAAATAATTTGCAAGCCGAATCCGAAATTTTATAAAGAATATTCAATTTTTTTTCAGCACTCAATTACAAAAGGTGGATTTATAAAATGATTTGAGATTAGGCAATGTCAAAGTGCTCAGCTGCAAGAAATTGCACTGTTTAGATACGGTTATAATATAGAGAGAAACGTTTCCGGTTGCTTTCTTGTTTACTGGAGCAGACCCTTAAAGTGATTCACTAATGACTATTTTCAGATGAGAACCGACTGTGGTAAATATGGTTAAACCCAAAATTATGAGTGAATCGTAATTTTACTTCTTTTCAACTCGGCGGTAACTTTAATAATAGTCTTTCCTTTCAAGCAATGCACTCATTTTGTTTGCTTAATACAGAACTGTAATAGCACAGATATTTCTAAACATAGAATCTCTACCCACGTTCTCTCTAAAGGAAACTGGTGGTCGGCCTAGATTTAATACATTCAAGGAAGTAGTATACCAGAACAGGTTTGGGCAGGTGGATTTCGTCAGGTGTTAGTTATGAGTAATTACTATGAACTGGATGTTTTTTATTTGCACGTCTTAATTCAGCTTGTATAGACAATGGCATGGGTTACATGCAGGAGTAGGCTAAAGTCATTCCTTATTTTAGAGTTCACACGTGTTCCAAAATGATCTAGGACAGGAAATGAAGAAAAATGGAAATAGTGCATAGCTAGAATTAAACTTCAATCAATCAGGCAAGATTAGGTCAAGCCTCACAATAAAAAGAAGCTGAGTTAAATATGTATAAAATACACCTAATCGATTAAAACGTATTGATAAATATTGGTTTTTTATTTTAACAATAGGCTACTTCATCCGAGTGTTTTTTTTTTATTTTGTAATGGACCCTACAAGTCAACTAGCCAGAAGCAGAATTTTGAACTTCTTCATTTTAGTGTTAAACTATTGTTTCTATGTCCGCGTCGAGGTCGTAATCTCTTTATGTGTTAAAGATTAATAGTGAATTATAATTGCTATAATTCACATGGATTGATTGTACAAGAGCTCCAAACAACTGAACAACTTTCTTTTTAATTCCTCTCTCAAAGTCAAACCATTGCCTATGGCTTCATTGCCGGACACATGGAGGACCAGACGATCCCTTAAGGGTCTGCTCCAGTAAACGAGAAAGCAACCGAAACGCCACCGCTTCTCACTATATCCCTATCTAAACTGTGCAGCTGAACGCTTTGACATTGCCTCATTTCAAACCATTTTATAAGTCTATCTTTTGTAATTGAGTGTTGAAAAAAAAACTGAATATTTTTTATAAAATTTCGGATCCGGCTTGCAAATTATTTTTCATTATTAATTTTTTATTGTGTTAGGAAAAAAATTCAAACTTTGTACTTACAAAATGTCAATTACATAACAAATCAAAAGCATTTAAAAAAATGTAAAATGCAAAACGGATGCGTATTGTGACTGCTTAAAATGAGACTTTGCAAACAATTTTATGATAAAACATAAACGAAATAAATGGTTTGAAATTTAACATTGCTCTTATGCGATACAAATCCAGGATGGCCGCCACTACAGCAGACCCCTAAACGCAAAGTATGATAATTGTCAGGTTGAAAATGTTTGCAGTATAAGTGGTGAGTTCAGAGTGTCCAAGTTGGAACAGATCCTTAATATGTTGTTGCTGTGAAACAAATGTTAACTTAAACACACTTATTGCTGTAATTTCATATCTCTGTGTAATTAATAAGTATATTTCTCTTGCCTTTAACATAATGTGTCGATGCAGTATTTGTAAATTACTGCATTATTCTATGCAGTATAGAAATTTAAAAAAAAAATCAAAATAGTACCGTATCTTAGGCAAAGTTACACAGCTGTATTTATTATACCAGAGTTTTAAAGAATCAAGATTAAAGTTCAGATCTGCTAAAATCGTTTCAATTGAATTAAAATTGCTACACGTACGAGTTGTATTTCTTTTTAAATGTTCGGCTACAGAATTTCTTATCGTTAGACGCACACAACTATTTGAGGTTATGTTGGCGAGCATTTGGTTTTATTTCTAAATACGTGTCCAATGAAGAAACATTCATATTACGGAAGAACTCGTTTTACTTCAGAGATGTCGAAATATTGCAATCATTACTTACAGTAAAAACACTTTATTTTTACTTACTGTGACTACTGTAGTTATGAGATTATGATGTAATGCTAAAGTAATAACTGATTGTATAAAACGAGTCACTCTGTATACAGGCTGTATAACATTTTAAACATGGTTCCTGTCGGTCAGGAAAGTCAGAGAAAATTGTTTCATATAATTGAGTTCTCCCTGATGTTGCAAAAAATGAGGAGTCTTTCTTTGCTCCAACTTGCTGTAACACAACTTGTTGAAGAGGTTTTTTTAAAATTAAAAGTTTACAAAGTACTAAAAAAGTAGCATAACCTACTTTTAAAACTTACTAAAAATTGCTTGCTAAAAAAGTGGTTTTGTGAAAAAGTACTAAAAAATCTTACCAATGTTAATTTTTTTAAAGAATATTTTAAAGTTTTTAAATGGGGTGATTCTAAAATTTGATATTTCTAAATAAAATGTTATTTAAAATAATCTTTATTTTGTATTCAAGTGAATCTAGTTTGTTCTGGTAAAATCTAAATCTTGAATTTTGGGATTGGGTGATGCTGCTGATTACAGGACTGTTGGTTCAAGTTCAACTAAATGAACTCGGGGAATATAAACACTGAAAAGTGAACATCTCAATATTCACTCAAAAAGTGAACATGTTTCCTCTCAATATTTAACCCTATATTCTAAACAAATTGTTCATATTTATTATTCATTTTCATATTATCAACCGGTTATAACTGAAGTACAAAATTACCTTACACCTAGCACTTAACAAACACAATGCTTATTTTAAATTAAATTTCTTTGTACTGTTGTAATATACTAAAATACACCTGCTTTCTTTTTCTTCCGTGGATGCTGACGTAAGGACGGCTGTAGAAAAGAAAATGTATGTGCAATGGAAATTATGTTAGTTAAATGTAATGGAAATGCCGTAGTAAAACCATTTGGCAAAATATTCCGTGAGTTGGTCAGAATAGCTGAGAACAAATCAGGGAAATTAATTGCCAAAATTCTGTAAGAACCCTGTTAAATTAGTCTGTTTAATAATCATAGCACTATAGAAGAAAAACTGAAGTAGAAAACATTGTCTTTATACATATTGTATGATGTATGCTAATAAGAGTGTATTTTGAACATTCTTTTGGAAAATAATAGGAAACAACATTTCCATCTATAACATATTTAATCTCAGTTTACCCAATGCAGTAGACCCCTTCCTCTCGTCTGGCGTGTGCCTATCTAACAGGTTTCTACTTCTGTCCTTCACGCGTCGCTTATTAAGCTTTAATTAGTAACGCCCGTAACATGATATTACACATTATTTCCGTTCTCTCTTTTCTCGAAGGGCAGCCATATTTGTTTTCTTACGATTAATTTGATTTGTTTATTATCTGTAGTTAAACGTCTTGCGTCATATATGTTCTCTCTGTTATCAAAACTTATCAACAAAAGTCAATCTTCTTAATGAGACTAATGTATTGTTCTGTGTAGTATTAAATGAAATTACTATAAAGGATATAATATTGTTAGTAATTTCCTTGTTGAACAACTAGCTTAGAGAGTTAAGTTAGTGTAGATGACTTCGTCTATCTCGCTACAGTTGGAATTTCTAATACATGTTGCGCTTGTTCGAGTCTAGCTCACTTTCGTTACGCTATTCTCCCGTCTTCATTAGTCTGGTTGGCATAAATCAAAGACATTAAGGAAAAATACATTATTTTTAGTCTCGGCGTTTTACAGTTTAACAAGATTTGTACCCTGTATTTTAACTTGAAGTTTTGTGTTTATTCCACATGTGGTAAGTTAAAAAAAAATATATACAAAAGAATATCTTTAAAATAAATCTGACCGATGTTAAGGATATTGGATTAATATATAATGTATTAAATATAAATATAGGCTAGGAGAAAAGGCCGTATGATGTTGCATTGATGAGACGCTCTAACGTAACTAGAATATATCACTCGTTCTTACTAATGGTGGTCTTATTTTTTAGTTTAGCCACTAACATAAAACGGTATATATTGTAGAATACTTGGATGTGTAATCAGTGGATACCAAAAGTCGTCCCGACGATTTTCTGTCTTCAAACAATTATGAAAAGCATATTTTTGGGTCTGTTTATAATCGAATATCTTTTTAAGAAAAATTGTTATTTTATTAATTTTGTAATCGACAAATATAGTCTCTAAGTGAAAAATGTGCATGCACAACTTTCCGTAAATTGTGTAAGTTTAACATCAAAATACGACAAAAGGTTCGAAAAATAGCAAATAGCTGTAAGGAACAGTTTCGTTCTAGTATTGTGCAGCCTTTGTTACCATTAAGAGGACCTTGAGAATGCCGGTGATTATCCTGGTTGTTCCATTAAGTCTGCCTTTATGGTTTGGATTGGACCATGAAGTATTAGTAGAGTTAGCAGATAGCTGTATGGAAATGTTTCATTCTGGTATTTTTAAGCCTTAAGCCACGGTGTTACCATTAAGAGGACCTTGAGAATGACAGTGGTAATCCTGGATGTTCCATTAAGTCTGCCTTTAGGGGTTTGGATTGGACCATGAAGTACTAATAGAGTTAGCAGATAGCTGTATGGAACAACCAGGATGTTCGCCGTCATTCTCAAGGCCCTCTTAATGGTAACACAGTGGCTTAAGGCTGCATAATACCAGAATGAAACTGTTGAATACAGCTATCTGCTAACTCTACTATTATTTCATGGTCCAATCCAAATCCCTAAAGACAGACTTAATGGAACAACCAGGATGATCACTGTGTTATTGTGCAGCCTTAAGCCACTGTGTTACCATTAAGAGGACCTTGAGAATGACGGTGGATATCCTGGTTGTTCCATTACGTCTGCCTTTAGGGGCTGGGTTGGACCATGGAGCACTAGTAGAGTTAGCAGATTGATTCTTATACGACCTGTGGAATCTTGATAGAGTACAATTTAACTTACACGGTACATATAATGTTAAGCTATGTTACGATATGTTATAACGTTATTAATAATATAATAAACAGAAGATTGGATTAAAACTTAATAACAGAATCTGGCGCTAAGAGCTACCAAGTATATAGACTCATAATTAATTGTATCATGTAATCTCACGAGACAACTCTTACTTCCTCTACAACAATCATATCATACATCAGCTGTAGTAAATCACGAGTGCAATTTCGTCTGTCAGTTTTTATAATATGACTATTTATCACGTGAATTGATGATAAATGGATCTGTGAATACACCTTGAGGCTAGTATAGCTAAAACTTTGCTTCCTGCAGTTGAGTGAGGGGTCAGTTTTAAATAAAGTTGTGTAATTAATGTAAATTAATTACCTTATTTTTGTCACCGTCCAAACAATTCTTGTTAATATTTGATAAGGTAATTAATTTACATTAATTGCATAACTTTATTTAAATCAGCAATCCTGGTGGCTTGCGCATAATGTTTAGTTTAGTTTTACTTGTCGATTCCTGGTGGGAAATATTGTGGAAGTATTGTTTTTATCTTAAAACCCTATAGTTTGAGGATTGTTAATGGTTATAAATTAATTACTTTATACTGTTGCATTTTAACTTATTTTAAGGAAATTGTTATGTCGTAGTATCTAATGTGTGCATAACAAACATCATTTCGTAACAAAATTGCTGACTTCAAATATTCTTAATTTATTTGTATACTTATTGAAAAAATCTCTTATTAAATAAATAGTGATTAAGGCTCTGTGACAACTCATCTAATACTTCATAAGATTAATTGTCTACTGTTGTTCATTTAAATCTAAACTTAATATTATTACTGCTGTTTTTAAAGCACACAAATACCCATAAAATGTTACTTTCTTGTTATTTTATCTTTTTGAAAAATTTACCGTACGTACTATTTGACATTGTGCAGAAATCTTAAACACTAACAATAATTCATCACTTTGGGATTTAGAAATGTCACACTATTCTTATGTTAGAACCATTTATTTGTTCAAAGTAGACACAATTATCAATCAGATGTTTTGTAATACTAATGCTATTTCTTTTCTGCTTGCAGGTGAGAAATGAAGAAAAATACTTTATTCAGTTTATATAATTGTAAGTTGAATTATTTTAAATTTATTAGGCTATAATTTTATGATTTATTTACTTATTGCTAATGAGCATATACGGTACGACTATATAAGGTACGAAACATATTTTCTTTTCCGTCAATCTGGTAGCTTTGTTCTTTTCACATTTACATAAAGGCAAGTCGGTGGGGGTAATTTTAGACCAACAGTTCCAGTAATTTACAATACCGCTGATTTAAAAAAAAGTACATTAAAGTATGTAGATTAACATACAAAAAATGTTTACCAGTGTATCGATTTTCCAATGTAAAAAAAAGGTGCTCGCTAAGGAAGGGTTTCATCAAAATTCTTTAATATTTCGGGCTGGGATTAAGATAAATAAAAATAAAAAATACCACCCTGTATTGGAAGTGTTTTTCAATAAAAGGGTCTTCTGTAATTATTTCGTCTGAGCAATGGTTGTCTGGAAAAATTCGCAAAGTATTATTAAAATGCAAAAAAAAAAAAAATGAAAATGATTAAAAAAATCTAAATTAATTAATAGTAGGCCTACAGTAAAAATAGGTATTATTTGTGTGGGGAACCCGGTGCAGGTTAACCGATTTTGACGTTTTATAAATTTGTTCGTCTCGATGAGTAGAACAAATTTTTTTGTAAAATGTTTTTGTGCTTCCCCTCCCTTAATTTTTTATTCAATAAAAACAGTTTTTTTTAAGTGCCTATTTTAACGAGCATTTTACTGTTTTTTTTTGCTGAAAACATTTTTTAAATTAATTATGTTAAAAAATACTAACAACAATGTATTTTTAATACAAAAAATTTATTTTTATTCACTAAAATTAGAAATACAGCTAAAAACAAATAATAGGCCTACGGCAGAAATCACAGACAGGGGAAATCTCATTCATATTTGTAGCGTTGGCTCATTCTAAATTGTCTGAATTTTAATATATCGCATTAAAACTTGACATAGAAGTTAAAATATATGTTTTAAACATTTATGCTGAGTCTCAGCTTGTTATATTGCAAATGACCCAATCTAGAGCCACTTGACCTATCAATTGGTTTCTCGATTTTAGGAGTGCCGGACCCACAACTCATTTTAAACGGCTCCAGTTTAGAAAATTTTCAAAATATCCACCTAAAAGTTTTTTTTTACAAGTTAAACATATAGATTCAAACAAGATCAAGGAGTTTAAACCTTTTTTATTATTTACTTTTAAAAGCACAAATAACTTAAAAAAGTATAATTAAATATTAAGAAATTTCTACAAAAAATGTTTTTCGATTTTGTTTTTGACTTTAGAAAATCGATAGACTGGTAAACTTTTTTATATCAATTGACATACTTTAAGGGACCTACTTATAAAAAAATCATCCGTATTGCTAATTACTGGTAGTTGTGACCTACAACGACTGGGCTAGTAATATGCTGTGCTAAAATATCGCAATAATATTATAACACAAACACTTATAAGTTCCTGTTGAAATATGCCAGTGTGACATTGTACAGTGGGTCTTTTTATTAAAGATTTTTTTTTAAATTTCCGGTAGTGTTGACCAATGGACCCAGATGAGCGACCAGGATATCCGTTATTAACCCATATACACTGTGCCGACGTTAACCAGTGCGTGCATGTCATGGTAGTTGCGTATAACGGAAACCATCTAAATTCTTAAACTCCACAATATATTCATTTTAGGTTTGGAAAGACCTCAGATTGCATATAATATTCAAGATTGGTTTAATAATACTTTCATAATGAAGTAGGTATATTGTATACTAGGGGAAACCCCTGCGTGCTCCGCACGATAACCCCGTTGAAACCATCTATACACGTAATCTTGTTGTTTTCTTTGTAATAAAGATGTAGGATTAATAATAACCCCAAAGCTAAGATTGTAAATAATGTTAAATGTGTGGTATCAAATTAAAGGTTAAAAGAACTAGCAAGGCTACGGTCTACACTTTAATAAAAAGCTTGAACCTAAAAGTTAGAAATACAAATAATTGCTTCAAAGTTTGAAATCAACTGTTAATGGAAATATTAGAGCAAACAGCTGTAAATACATGTGTTGGTTCATCAGTCTAGGCCTAACCTAAGAATTTTTTCATATAAATTTACAAATATTGAAGGAAAAAATGTTTTTATCAAAATGAATTATAGCCTATGTTACTGCAGGGATAGTGTAGCTTTTTATTACTAAAACTATTTTTTCAATCGGTTCAGTAATTCCAGAGATTACCTCCCACATACAAACAAACTAACAACCAAATTTTACCTCTTTATAATATTAGTATAGATAAGAAGGGTTTTAGTTCAAGACCGGTTGATTATTTGGTATATTACTTGGTGAATTTCTAGTTTACCACTAAATAATTCAGTATTACTACCTGAGTTATTTTTACTTTGTCGCTATTATGATCATCCACAAATAATAACAGAGTTGTGATCAGTACTTAAAAATATTTTTATTTTTTGTATTAATGAAACATATTATTAACTTAAATCGTAAATGTTTATCAACTAAATACATTTTATAATCCTACTAGCTGGCCCGTTCCGGCTTTGCACCGATAGACAAATCAAATTTAAATGTATATTAACAAAAGCAACAAAATATCAATAAATATATTACACTATGTATTTCTTATTGGGATTTTTAGTAACTTAGCCCAAGCCCCCCTAAAATTTCGAATTTTTTAAAAATCTTTCTTAGCGAGCACTAGATCTCTAGAGGAAGCTACGTACCAAATTTAATTCCAATCCGTTTGGTGGTTTTTTTTTAGTAACTTTGACCCCCTTAAACCCCTCTAAAATTTCGAACTTTTTTAAAACCTTTCTTAGCGAGCACCTAGGGCCCTAGAAGAAACTACATACCAAATTTCATTCCAATCTGTTCTGTGGTTTTATTTTAGTAACTTTGACCCCTTAAAATTTCGAATTTTTTGAAAACCTTTCTTAGCGAGCACCTAGGGTCGTAGAGGAAGCTACATATCAAATTTCATTCCAATCCGTTCGGTGGTTTTTGAGATTTAGTGATGAGTCAGTGAGTGGTATTTGGATTTTATATATATATAGATTTAAAGCTAAATACTTTTTAAAATCCAAACTCACATAATGGAGTACAATATTTCTTTCAAAATTTGTTTGATAAATGTTTTGTAGTTAATTGCTTAGATTAACTTAATAGGAAAGCAGTTAGTAAATTATAAAATTTCTAAAAATATATTTCTCTTAATTTATTTTAAAATTATTTTGAATTGTTTAAACTTAATCGAGAAAAGTCTCTTTGGGGGTGCTATAAAACCTTGAAAATGTATTTTAACAACCAGGCTTATCTCAACTGCGAAATATCATTGAAATATTATTTATTTAAGCTTTTATCTTTTGGATATAAAATGGAGCAAAATTATAAATTTCCATCAGAAATTATTATTTTACAATTATTTATCTTTATTTATTTTAATTTGGTTTGATATTTATCTGAAACATAATTACCTCTTATTCACTTTTCTTTCAATAAGTGGGAGATTTTAACAGTGTTTGTATTTGTTATGGTACCAACATCGATATATATATTTATATATAAAAGTTTTTTATACTTTAGTAACTTTGAGCACTCCTTGACATACTTTGGCGAGGAGCCGGCGGTAAAATGGCGAGTCTCGAGTATAAATAAGAACTTGAGATTTAACTCCGGGAAGTTGCAATACCTGTTTGGGCAGTGTTCGATGTTACAAGCCTAATAAACATTGAAATTCAGTTATTTTACTTTCTGGTTTCTACACTGTGTTTGTGCATTGTAGAGGTGGAATTGAGCACACGCTGGTAACTCGAAATTATGATTCCAAGTAATTGTTTATTACGGTAGTTCCATTACAAAGAATCTATACTTGTCTTAAAGTAACTCCTCTACTCAGGTCAGAAGTTTCGATTCTGAAGCGAGCTGAAGGGTTGTGCATGCGCCAGATTCCTCCACTATGCGAGAAAAAATATCAGGTAATTTCAATGAAAGTTGTAAAACGTGTATTAATTTACTATTTGTAAGTAAATACTTTATTTAAGCAAAACATCACTTAAGATTATTTACTACAAATAAAAAAAATCTATTTGCTGCCTATAACTTTAACATAGATATACATGTAAATATCGTAGAAGAGCAAATGCAACAGTCTTGCTTTTTTAGATCCCCTAACAGAAATTTTGCAAGCACGGGATGTGTACTGCATTCTTACTAAAATTTGAATTAAAATATAAACTGAATTAAATAACGTCGTAATAAAAAATAATCGTTATCGCCGAATAGATTTATTTATTTATTTGGCCAGCTTTCAATAGATTACATAGTTTGGCATTGCCAATGCATTGTAGGAATTGTCAACAACTTACATCAATATAGCAAATCAACAAAATAAAAACAGTACAGAAGAATCTACAACAGAAGTGTCTCAGACACCTCTAAACTCCACAAACTACTCAATTGAGTAAAACATTGCTCTGTTAAAATTGCATTTATTTTTTCCTTAAAACATGCAACTTAAGCTATATTTTATATCAGACTGTAATTTGTTGTACAGTTTGATTCCCATGTAAAACGAACCAGCCTCTTAGACAGACAGGCGATGCCTGGGATATTGAAGGACATTTTTGCCTCGGGTTTCATGTTTGTGCTGTAAAATCCTATCTTGAAATATATGTTTATTTGCATGAATAAAATTTAGTAATTCATATATATATGCAAGGCATCGACATAATGGACATTTCTTTAAAAAAAGAAATTTTGATAAATTATAAAATATTCCCTGACGAACCGATCTGAACGGACGCAGCGTGTGCAAAATACCAAAGATAAGGCATTAATTCTGATCCAATCAAACTGCCCGAGTTGATACAGGCAGGTTGTTCCTCCGTCATATAAAAAAAAAACACTTTCAGTACATTATTAAACACAAAACATTATTTATGTTTTTTGTCTGAAGTACTAACCCTTACTGACGGAGAAGCCAGAGGTTGTACCATCCGCAGACCCAATCGAACTAATCAACAACGCAAACAGAAATAAATTATATATTTGTTCCCAAGCACCGTCTTACCGTTCATCACCAGAATAAAATCTACATTTTTGATAACTTTTCGCAAATTCGGATTCTTACAGTTTGCCTGTAAAACCGATGTTTTCAAAGTTCAACCCTCCCTTTCATTTCATTAATAACATATGAAAATAACGTACCTAAAAATTCTAGAAGTAATAGTTCTAATAAAGTCGTTTCAAAAGAATCATACAATATTCATTAATATTGTTAATAAGGATTTCTTTTTTATATCACAGCAATAAGAAAGATACCATTTCAGTTTCAGGGCTTGACTTTCTGTTATAAGCACGATTATAGATTATAATTATTGCATTGTGTTCTTATGAAATCGTTAGCTTTGTTTACGTGCTTTCGGACTATTAGCTTGTTACGAGAGAGGAAACAAAACTCATAAAATACATTCGATATTTAAAATGGACTGTAAAGGAACATAGTGCTGACTTTAATGTTTAAAACCACCATCTACTGCATGTGATATGGTGTGATGTAATGACGTGGTACACTATCTAAACCTTGACCAGTACAGAGAGCATCACATTGGCAACGAATGGACGTTAATTTCCTGTTCTACCCAGTTTCCGGTGTAATTGTTATTGCTAGTCGTGCTCCAGCGGCCCTACAAATTACTTCGACATGCAAGTGGTTCGTAGGTTTAGTACAACATGGGCGCTCACTGTGCAGTTAACCCAAAGTCCATCAAATGTTACGTCAGTCTTTGTTTAGCCGCCTCGGAAACAGACGAAATCATGGTCAGCAAGGTTAAACAATGTAATTGTAGAATCTACACGTGTGTCATCGTAATTTATGGAACCAATAAAAATGAAATTCTAACTTTGATATCTGTCTCTAGTTTGTAGGGGTTTGGACGCTCATCTATCAAATCGCTATCGAAGGTGAAATACTAAGTTTATTTACTATCGCTCAAAACAATATCTTAGAAATGCGTTCGTTAGAAGCAACTATACAGTTTGAAGACTGATTTCAATGGTTGTAAAAATAAAAATTTATTATGTACCAATTAAATTACAAGTGAAAAAAGATGGACCAAGACCGGGGATTTGAACCTGGGACCTTTACCATTCCGTGGCAACGCTTTACCGACTGAGCCACCATAATCACTCCAGATATTGGTCGATGTTATCTCACTTGTACAGTTTTACTTTACTGCATTTATTGAACCAATAGACGGAATACCTCGTGTATACGACATTGAAAACAAATTTTTTTCCAGCTTACAGTGGTGTTATTTTTATTAATATTATTTAAATTATATATATTCTTTAGTATTATATCCGTTAGGAGAGTTAGATTCTATTTGTTTTTCATTGGCTACTGTTCCTTAAGTTGTAAAGTTATGCACATTCATGAAAGCTGTATGTTAGTCCCCTGTAACACTGCCGGACGTAGTAAAACTTAAAATTTGGCGGTACGGGATATTGTAAACTTTACTCTATAAAACTCTTTATTCCGAACAACTACGGAAGTACAACTAGGCCATTGTACAATATGTAGAATTAATCAAAAACACATTCTCTAAAGTAAATTACAGTTTAGTTTGGTATAACATAGAATACATTTATTTGTTCGTTATTTATCTAACATATAAGTTATCAACCTCGTTGTATGCAATTCGCCTTTTTTTAAATAAAACATTCTACCCACATAAAATAATGAATATTTTTTACCCAAATTTTCTGAGATTACCTCACTCATAATCAAGTTGTCTACAATAGTAGGCCTACTATTAAAATAATAATAGTACAGATAATTAACTAAATATATTTCAAAGAAATTGTTGTACAATAATGGTATGAAAAATGGTCTGTATGAAATTTGCAACTTCAATCCTTACTTTCAACAACACAATTAAGAATTTTTTTAAAATGTTTAGCTTTCGGGAGTATTTGGTTATGTTGTATTATATAATCGTATTATACCGTTATTGGTGAACAGTATCTTGTAATTACAAACGTCTCTTAAGCGATATTAGTTCTCCTTAATATTTAGACATTTGTCCTTAACACAATGTTATTATACTAATTGCCTTAGAAACTATATTTTGTTCTTTTATAAGACCTATAAATTTGAAAATTTTAAGTCTACGAAAAATATAGGTAATAGCTTTGAAAAAATGATTTCCGGCGAGGCAAATTCGTTCGATTGTGTAAACCACGTATACTTTATTTAGATCTTTTTTCGAACTCCCTGGTGGGTGGGTATTTACGAATTTCCACTTATTTTGGAGACATCAACGACTCAGATTCCAAGTTTTCAGTTTATGGAAGTAGCTTTCACAACATTTCTGTATACATTTCTGTATGTTATATTTTTTCTTCGCTTTATCCTTTGGTGACCTGATGCCTCGCGTGTCTTTCTCTCAGCACGCTTTCAGAGTTTTGTTGGCATGTAAATCGGATGTTCTGATCTCGCGCAGGGTTTTAACAAAAAGAAACCTAATAAAGCAAATAACAAGAGTTCTATCGATACGCCAATTTGCCATTGGTTCCGGGCGTGATGAAACATGGGGTGAATAACCTTGTCACGAACTCACCCTGTTCGATAACTCATCATTCTATTGTCAGGTCAGCTGTCTCGCTTTAGGACCCACGAAATCAGTAATGGATAAAAAATGTACGAAATGACG
>JAGFPH010000226.1:322644-367647 GCA_018207615.1 Philaenus spumarius | reverse complement strand
ATTTATTCACCACAGCAAAACTCAAAAGTTTCATTTCCGCGTAGAACACTATTAGATACTCCACCACGAGACGAATGGCACAACACCACATTACCCCACACATTTCCTAATGAACCGCACCAGATGCAAAATAGTAACAAGGAGCAACCACGTTACTCCAGACAACACCAACCTCACATATCACAACCACACACCACATATAGACCTAATGGCAATAGGTTCGTATACGAACAGAACAACCATACCAGGAATCACGATCGTCAGTGCCAAATGTTGAGTACACAAAGCCCACCTCAGACACACCAACAGAACCATTTAAACTAATACACACTGAGAAACATCGCACAACCGCCTACACAGGAAACAAAGTTAATCACTCCAGACATTTCTCAGTGAAAACACCATCGGAAAGTAGGCAACAAGAGCATAGCCCGTTGAGAGGAACACCAAACAATAATCCCCACAATGATCACATGGAGACAGGACTAAATGAAAACACCCGTACAGAAATACATCCCAACACTTCACACGAAATACACACAAACGACAATGAACAAAATATTGAATCACCAAAGAATTTATATAATTTGTTATGCGATAGAGATTTCTTAGTAGAAGAAAGTCACCAAGAATCGTTAAAAAACACAAAACACACAACTCACCTCTGTCCTGAAGCCCGGGTGAAAATTGGAGAGATTGGCGTAGAAATGTTGTTCGATACTGGTTGCGAAGTCACATGTCTCGCATCCAATTGGTTTCATTTACATCGCGAACAATTACACAAACACCCAATGATACCAATTACAAACTTATCACTCATTACCGCCAACGGTCAACGAACACAGAAGATTACACAATTAATACTGTTACCCATAACATTTAGAGACATAACAATACACGCACAATTCCTCATCGTACCAAAGCTAGCCAAGAACGCTATACTAGGCACAGACCTAATGAACACCCTCAACACACAAATCAACTTTACCAACAAAACCGTAACACTACAGCATAAAGACACCCGTGACACAATCACATTCGACACAAAATACGAACGCACCGACACAAACATCAGAAACGATGAAGACATTCCGATCCGGGTAAACACACTGAAACCATGCTTTACACAGCAACACCTAAGTTCACATAACATAGAGGACACGATAGACACGAACACACTGCTAAACGAAACACAGAAAGCACAACTCATCAGACTAATCAGGGAGTACAAAGATGTATTCGCTGAGACACCAGGATTAAATAATAAATACATACATAGCATTAAGTTGAACACCGACACACCTTACATACGAAGAAATTACCCCATCCCGATACAGTACATGACGGCTGTAGATGAAAAAATAACTGAAATGGAAAGAATGGGAGTGATTGAAAGGTGCAGCAGCCCCTATGTCAATCCAATACTAGTGGTTGTAAAGAAAAGTGGAGAATTAAGACTATGTCTCGACGCGAGAAAGTTAAACTCCCTCATCATTCCTGACTTCGACCACAACCTCAGCGTAAACGAACTATTAGCAAGTTGCGAATCAACAAAATGGATATCAACAATAGATCTGACTAACGCATACTGGCAAATACCACTCGACGAACAGTCAAAACAGTATACCGCCTTTCAACACCGAAACAAGACTTACTGTTTCAAGGTAGTTCCATTTGGTCTTAGTACGGCACAGGCCGCCCTGGTCAAAACCCTCGAACTGGTTCTCGAGGGGGCAGCGACCGAATCCACTTTAATTTATGTTGACGATATACTGACATACGCAGACTCATTTGAAAAACACCTAGGACAACTTGACGACTTATTCCAACGCTTCCAAGCATCAAACATGACCATCAAACTTAGTAAATCGTCCTTTTGTAGACACGAAGTGACATTTCTGGGACACAAATACACGACTAATGGGATACGACCTGACGACGAGAAAATAAAAGCCATTACCAAATTCCCATCCCCAAGGAGTTCAAAGCAATTAAAACAGTTCATCGGAGCCTGCAACTACTACAACCGTTTCATTGACCGATACTCTGACTACATACAGCCCATAGCACATTTAACCTCAAAAAAGAGAAAATTCGTATGGACAGACAAAGAAGAGAGAATCTTCACAGAACTCAAAACAAAATTCTTACAGACTAACTTCATATACCACCCCGACTACAACAGCCGCTTTTACCTACAGACTGACGCCAGCGACATAGCGATTGGAGGGCACATTTTCCAATTGGACAAGGATGGACAAAAGAGAGCTGTAATGTTCATGAGTCGAACCCTCAAAGGCAGTGAACTCAATTACTATACGACCGAAAAGGAATTATTGGCCATCGTATATTGCCTACAAAAAGGACGACAAATCTTACTGGGCTCACAAATCACAATACTGACAGACCACCAAGCACTTACCTTCATACAAAACTGCCGACTGACAAATTCACGGATCTCGAGATGGATCCTTGCAATACAAGAATTTAATCTCACCATCGAACACTGCCGGGGAAAAGATAATCCCATGGCAGACGCACTCAGTAGGTTTGCGCACAACACGGCAGACAACACAAACCACACATCATACTTTATCAACAAAATCGAACGATCCATAGACAACAAGCTAATACACGACTTAACACACCTCCAACAGCTTCAAAGAGCAGACGCTAAGCTGGGACCAATCATACAACAATGGCAAGACACCAGAGACACAAACCACGCACCAATCCACAATCAATACAAATTAGTTCAAGACACACTCTTTTCCAAACATAATGACACTTGGAAAATTCATATCCCTCACAGCATGATTGACAACCTCATAACGGAAACCCATAAATACTACCTACATTGCGGACCAGCCAAGTGTATTCGATTACTACAGGAAGATTTTATTTTCAATAATATGAACCGCAGAATCAGACAACTACTAGCCACCTGCGACACTTGCCAGAAATGCAAGCAGCCAAACCAGATCTGCTACGGACAGATGAAAAACATCAAGACTGACGGACCACGACAACAACTTTCCATTGACTTCTTTGGCAAACTTCCCACTGGCAAGCGTGGACTCCAATATCTATTAGTAACTATAGACACCTTTTCAAAGTTTGTAAAAATTTATCCCATTCGACGAGCTACCACCCAAGCCACACTGCGCGCATTATTCGAGGACTACTTCCCAAAATATGGACAACCCTTGAGAATCTAAACTGACCACGGAACGCAATTCACAGCCACCAAATGGACCAACACGTTGAAAGAGAACGGCATTCAGCCAATCTTTTCACCAATACGCCGCCCACATAGCAACCAGGTAGAACGTACCAACCGAGAGATAGGAAGATGCCTAAGAACATATTGTAGTGATCAACAGAAAAATTGGGTCGACGTCATACCACTACTTAACGAATGCCTAAACACATTACATCACACCACTACCGGTTACACCCCACAGGAACTCCATTTAAACGTAACACCCACAAGATTTTGGCACAAACACTTCCCCGAACTCATACACAACAACACTGACCTACACCTGAAACTACAACTCGCAAGAGAACGCATCATAAAAACCGGAGAGAAACATGCACAGAAATTCAACGACACCCACAAAATACATGAATTTCATGAAGGAGACCACGTCCTTGTAAGATTGCAGAACGTATCCAAATCTTTAACGGGTGTAACAGCCAAGCTATTCCAGCTATACGACGGACCCTATGTCATACACGAGAAGTTGGGAAAGTCAACATACACACTACGACACATAAACGGCAAACCAAAGCCGGGCATATACCACACAACAATCCTCAAGAGATACAAAACCCTGAACACATAAACAATCAAACACCAAAACAACACCAAATTCCATTTGAGGGGAGGGAACCTTCGAATTTCGACATCTTTACTTTTGATTTCAGAAAAATACATATTTTCTAAAATCAAAAGGGGGCAATTGTAATGATACAAAATTCGAATATACAAAGTAAACAGTAGTCACATCATTTCAGGGATCATTTCATAAACCACCAATCCCTGATAGCACCAATATAAATACACATACCCCATTAACTTCATATCCCATTCCATACCTTAATATAAAATCATTCATAATAATTGTAAAATCATATAGGCTTAAGATTTAGGCCAATCCAAATGGAAAAGAGAAGAGGAAGCATTGGTTGAGGAGAGAGGAAGAAGAAAGGGGAAGGGGAAAAAAAATAAAATAGAATGGTTAGGTGGGAAGCAGAGTCAAGTTTACTGTTCTGAATTGAGAATAAACGATTTCATTACCATCAACCTGCAAGTACACAATATCCAGTAATGTATTATAATAATTGAATCAACACACTGGTAATTATTGATATTTTACATTTCGTTATTATTATGAACCTTCATGCAATTTGGTGAGTGCAACTTTGAATAATTCTGGCATCGCTTCACATGTATTACCTTCAAGCACCATTTCACATTGAAAATCTCCAAATAGTCAACTGACCAAATATCCATCCACCTCCTCAATCTTAAGATATAAATTCAACCAAAGACAAGCTTTTAAATTTAATATAACCTGTTAGTTTAAGTCCAAATTGTAATCATCCATCAATTCAACCTTTAATCATCCCATAATAATCATTCACTTTCATTAGGCCTAAGTTTATAAATAATCATCAAGTTTAATGTTAATATTTTTTTAGTATTTAAGAATCGAACATTATGAATTGTTAATGACTTTTTTGAAGAATCAATTGTATTTTGTTATAACAGTTTAAGCTAGCCGGTAACCAAAACATTAACCCCGAGATTAAAAAAAAAAAAAACTAATGTAACTACAGTAACCTAATTTGTATGTTATAAGCCAATAAACCCTTTATTCTGTAAAACACATTCATTGTCGTGTCTCTGTTTATCTTATAGTCGACGGTGAACGTGATAGGAAGGGTACACTATACTCTGTAAACAGTTACTTGAAATTAGAATAACAAAGTTATTTAATCTCCATTAATGCTGTTGATAATTTTACAGATATCAATGGTGGCCAAATTGTTTCAGTATAAAGTTTCAGTATTTTATATGACCACGAGGCATACCTATAAATTCATCATTCATTATCTTTGTATATGCGTATAATTCGATATCCGTTAATTTATATCTCATAACGAGTTATTTTTCATAATCCTCAAAATATGTTTTATTTTTTGTTTAGATCAGCCGTAGATAAAATTGTTTGTACTTTAAGTGGTTTTAAGTTCAAGATTATGAACTTAAATTGACAGAGGCACATTGTTTTAACCAAATAAACGTAAAAATTAAACCTCCACAGCTCCACAGCTTATTGCAAACTTTACAACCAATTAAAACAGCTGACTGTTGAAGTTAACCAGTCAATTCTGTGATGTGATAGTTCAACAGTTTTAAAACTCATTCTTCAAACAGTTTTGAAAAAAAAAATAACTTGTACAATTAGCTTATCACTTCTTAATATTGTTTTTTAGCGATGCTTTTTTTGTAAATTGAGAACATTGATAGTGTTTAACACATTTTGAGAACATCATTATTTAAAAAACATTTCAGTTTGTATCTTTTTTTGTGTTGGTCTGTACGATTGCGTTAGCAATAAGTTTAGTTATGTCGTATGATATAAAGTAAACTACAAAAAATCAAGTATTGTTGAACATGTAAAACATCTCTATCTTTTTACTTTCTCCCCCTATACCATAGTATATGGAGAAAGTATTGTATTCGTCAAAATTTTCGAGTTTGAGTTTTTGGTGGAAATATCCGTTTTGGGTCCCCCTGAACCTAAAAAAGTGGTTTTCGGAGTGATGTCTGTGTGTGTGTCTGTGTGTCTGTGTGTCTGTGTGGATGTTATCAGACCTAGAGCCTAAACCAGTCGTCCGATTTTGATGAAATTTGGTATGGAGGTACTAATCCACGGTATCTCCAGGCGTTTTTTTCATTTTTGTGAATTTTTTATTTTTAAGGGTAATTTTCCCATAAAAACCCATAAAATAACGGAAAAATTAACTTTTCTCAAAAACGGCTCTAACGATTTTGATTAAAATTTTACAGTTTATTAGGGACCTAAAGTACTATAAACTGTAAAATTTTAATCAAAATCGTTCGAGCCGTTTTTGAGAAAAGTTAATTTTTCCATTATTTTATGGATTTTTATGGGAAAATGACTGTTAAAAATAAAAAAATCACAATAAATTGGTAATAGTATTTTTTTATTAAGTTTCTATAATGAGGGAGAAAGTATGTGTCAGTTTCCTGATACCGTTTATTGTTTACCTTTCTTCGTCCAGCTATTTTACTTTTTCCATTCAGTATTTGAAATTTTCCGTTTTGCATAAATAACTAGTATCATAACTGGCAATATCGTTTGTACGCCTAGTTCCCAAAAAGATCATAGGTCAAAAAGTTTAAACGTAAAAATAATCAATAATTATTAGTCTAATAACCAGTGTTTACGTCGAAGTGAAAGTTGAACCATAAATACAAATTTCTCCATAATACCTCTTGTCCATAAAACTGTCCAAAATAATATTACTGTACACCTAGTTTGGTTTACAACGTACCATTACATCAATTTCATATGATTGTACAGTAATCAACATTTAGATCTATATGATTTACCAAAAGTAAAACTTCGTTACGAAATCTCAAAGTAGGCTATATAAATCCGATAATCCTTGTTATTAAATTGACGACCAGAGTTTTGCGACATCTGACCTGGCCACCCACGTTTGCTTAACCTTTCACCTCGTTCTCCGGCTTCGGGAAAGTTCGATCAATCTCGGAAGTGAAGTTTTATAGGGATGCTTGACACACATTAAACGGCACACTTGACCTTGTAAATAAAATACATGATTGGAATTCGGGTTTCTATATTCTATACTAGCTGGCGCGTTCGGAAGAGACTATGGAGGAGATTAAAAGTCAGACTTAAGTAGGCCCTATGTGTTTATTTATAGTTACGGTTACTTGACGATACTGAGAATTAAATTTGATCTCTTTTGGTTGTAATGTCGCAGATAAAACAAATAATTATGGCTACCGATCTCAATTTATCTCGCTTATTTGTCCTTAAAGTTGCATTACCTAATGATTATTGAACGATCGAGCTTTAATTATTGATATAATTAAATTCATGAATTATGTTAATCAATACATTTAATAATGGGTGAATTTAATCAACAAATTGAAAGATGTTATCTACAATAGTTTATTCAGTAGTTGATGATTTTTTTTAAAGTTGATAAGTTTTAAAAGTTCTCAATGATGTTTTGGTTCGGTAACATCGCCAACATATAGACTAATTACAATTTCGTGACCATTACAAAGGACTACAGCCCATAAAATTAATAATTGATTCTGCTTTGTGTACAGAGTGTTAACAAAGACCTTATCTTTTGTATGAACTTCAATGGAACCAAAACATTTAGGGAATGCTAACTAGGTCACTTTTATGATAGTGCTGCCTCTTTTCCAAAGAGGTACCTGTAATTTTAGAGGTACCCTGAATGTACAGTAACCATGTAAACGGTTGAACGACACAAACTGATACCAAACTATCAAAGCTAAACTGGTCTCGTCTCGAGAAAACGAGACTCGTGACCGAAACCTAGGCCCAGAGACAGAATGTACTCACAAGACTCAAGACGAGACAGTATATTGTGCCAACGTGTGTTTATTTCTTTTGTGTGATAAAAGAATTTTTTGTTACATTCCATTTTTAGTGTCCAGTTTTCTTTACTGTTTATACCATTCCAATACTTGTCCAAGCAGTCCAAGTACCCTAGTGAATACTCTTAAGCTGGTCGTCCACAGAGAGGCGCGGCGCCATGCTGGAGAGCCTCGTCCACTCAGAGCGCGGCGCAGTAGCTTTCTCCCCATTTTGATCACCTAATATTCAGTCGTGGTTTGACAGTATTCAAAGATAAAACTATTCTCTGCACTTTGTTATAATAATATTTAATTTTTGGGCAAAGCATGCATTTCTAAATTACTATTAGGCCTAGTTGTGTTAGCAGTCTTGTAGTAGGAACATAAAAACTGGTGTTTTCAAAATAATAAATTTAAAATTGATATATATTTTTATACAGTTCTATTTAGAACTAAATTACCAAACTTTTTAAATTTAAAAAAAAAACAATTTTTACTACTTTTTGTATAGCCTAAAGTTCAACTTTTTCCTTCCTTTACTGATTTTTTTTTGTTTCTTTAGCAAATAACTTCGTAAATTTTACATCAATAAATTTTTACTAGCATATATGAATTCTTTGAAACATTCTCTACAAAAAAGCTATGGAACACTTTGGATTGGTTTGTAATTACTATTTGGCGAATTTTTGAAAATATGCTTGCACACGCAACGATATGGCTTGGCATTGCAAAAAAATAGTATGGACAGTTTAAGGGTTTTAATTAACATACATGAACTTGAGACATTACGTTTTTGAAATGAACAACAGGTTGGTTGCACTGTCGTATTAATTCAACTAATGATCTATAACTTTATCGCAAAAAGTTTTCATTTTTCCTAAAAATACAAAATTTTTAACACAATTATAACATTTTCTACATTTTGTATGAAACAAACCCTACTCAGAGCCGGATTTCCCAATAGGCCCGGGCCTATGGGTGCAAGCTCCCAGGTGGCGCACGGCCGAGAGAAAAAAAATATTTAAAAAAATATCTAGAAATAAAAATAAATAGCCATAACTTAACATATTTTTTGAATTGATTACAAAAAAATCATTGACCCCTCCCCAACTATCGTCCATTCTACTATACCATTCTACTGTACTCCATCTATTTGCCTTAAGAAAACATACAAAATATCTAGTTTTACTTTATATCACAGTTTCTGTGTCACGTTATCAAAATACTTCATGTAAGCTGTGTTTCTGAGATTAAACCTATTTTATAATGTATTACAGAGTTTTTTTTATTTATTTGCCCAAATGACTAAATTGAACAAAACCTAAGTTATTAACATAGCAATGGCCACGCTTTGTTGAGGGAATGCTCTGCGGGTTGGATAGTTTTGTTTCAGTCCCACAAACGTGAGCTCACTATTTAATACATAAAATTACTAAAAGTGTTTTAAGACGTCATTTTGTTAAGCCCAGAACCAAGTAAATTACTCAAAAAACTTGCAATGATAAAATTGCATCGTGGAGTGGTGTTTGCAATTGAACATATAGACCTGATATAATTGTTTAATAAAGTTTTTTGGGGAAGTAACTTTAACCAGACTTGGGGGCGGAAAAAATTATTGGGCCTAGGGGCGCTAAAATGCTAAATCCGGCCCTGACCCTACTTATTAGTTTTTTTCTAAAATGTGAAATACTTTTTTGTATAAATATTGTATGCAAGTAGGTAAAATTGTAAGGAAGAGAGACAAATAATTTTTTGTTAGTAATGAATCTACAAAATAGACTCACCTTTGAATTGCGACACGTGCAGAAAGACTATGTTGTGGTTGTAGATCAGTTGCCGTTGTGACAGTTTCTTAGGTACGAATGTTGCCGAGTACAGTTGAAGTTATCCGGACCCAACAAATTCCGACCTAGGCCTCGTTCACTAGGCGCTGCACCAACCTCCAACAGTTTTTCATTTATTCGAAAACGGCGCCGCGCCGCGCTCCTCCCTAATGGACGAAGCTTTTATGTTATAATTTAAATAAATTTTCTCTTTTCTTGGAAAAATTCTTCTTCCAATTTTTCAATTTTAAAAATTAAATTAACATTAAATTAACCATATTACGTTGTTCTAGCTCGTTTAGTTTTTAAGTAATATGATTCTAAACTAAATTATAAAGTTATTTCGTCGTAAATAAATTTTGTTCGAGCGCGGTAGTTTTCCGCGCCGCGCCTCTCCACCGACCTAGTGGACGACCAGCTTTAACCATCCTCTTGAGTAAGAACCTATAATTAAAACTACAGCTATTTCCTCTGCTCAAAAGAAAGTCAATTCTATTTCAATTCTTAGAAATTTAACTTTTTTTACAAAAATATATGATAAAATAAAGATAGTTTCCTATGACAATCCTTGTTACGTTTAATAAAAACTAGCCACACAACCAGTATTATACTTTTACTTCAATATTATTACAGTGTCAGAGTAGGTAGGTTTAAACTGTCGTAGATTCGAAAACTGACTATTAAGGTTATTCGTGTTAACCTACTCATCCTTTGGCCTTACAGATACAAAATAAAAGCGTTAAGGAATGTTATTATTTTTCCATTAGAAAATATCTGTTTTTAGGGGAAAAAATATAAAATGCTAAAAATCTGAAAGGAAAAGTTTCTTTACCATAAATGGTTTTGGTGAAACAACCCTGCGAAATTCTTGGAGGTTACGATAGAACATATTTTTAAAATTTACAATTATTTTGTATTAAAGACATTTGTAGTTGGTTAACATTATAAGTTCTGTGTGAATGATTAGAATGGTTTTAATATCTAAATCGTAGATTTAATTCGTAAAACGTAACCTAGCATACTTTTTTTTGTTGCAACATTAAAACGCATTAAGATACGAACATAATTTACTTAGGCTGGTTGCACACACACCGATTTTGGACGGCCGATTTTTTACGGCCGTCCAAATTCCAATAGTGAACCGCAGGCGGGAACGGGACCTGGCACACACGCCGACCGCTGATCGGCGCCGGTAAAATGCCGATGAGCAGCCGGCCACTGCCACTGTATAACGCCGGTGCCGGGGATGTGCCGGCGACACAGTGGCGTACGTGACTAAATACACGGTTGCACACGCACCGATTGTTTTCCGACCGTCCTCGGCAGTTCTCGCTACACCATCGTCCATTCCAGTCGACTGCTCTGCTGATTAGAGCTGCATTTTAACTAGTTTTGGTAGTGCGTGCTAACTTCGTTTGAAATGGGTGACTTTATTATAGATAATGATGTCCTTATTTCGTTAGTGGAGGCAAGACCTGTGTTGTGGGACAAGACTTTGGAGACATTTAAAGACAGGAATCTTACCAGGGAATTTCTCATTTTAGTATTCTGATGTTGGATTTCATTTTTCAACTTCTCATGGAGTTCGTCAAAGGATGCTATTGACATTCAGAAATAGTTGAAAAACTTACTGCTATCAAGCCTTAGTTCTTCAAAAAGTGTGTAGAATGTTCCCGTGTTTTCTCTGCTTTGATTGACAGGATAAATCCAGCACTTACGCTTAATCCTACGGCGCTTAATACGACGATACATTAACCTCATAGCAACAACTCTTTTAGGATTCATTATTATTCAATAATTCGTGCTACAACAAAGCAACTGATTATTTGACCGGTAAAAATCCGGTATGTCTGCAAGCACCTACTACCGATAAAATATCGACCAATTTTTACCGACCGTCCAAAATCGGTGTATGTGCAACCAGCATTATTTAAAGCACTATCATATTTAGAGAACAAGAAAAACAGCAATGATTGAAACATATTTGTATTGGTAACCATTGGCAACCACGCCAATGAGCCTAAACGTTGTATTACGAGACCTGTACCCAATCCGTGACTTGGCGTTCCAAAACAAAACTTGGGGTTTTTCGGTTTTGTCACGAGTTTAACTTTCAGTACTTAGTTCTACCTACAGTTTTAAGACTTCCAAATTGTCCCGGTCTATTATCCCGATTTTCCATATTCCTCCCCCCACCACAGTAACAACTGATGACGTGTTTTACATCTTATCTGAACTGAACTCAACATACAGTATTTCCTTTAAAATCAATCACATCCTTATTTTGCTACTTCTCAAAATTTGCTTTAAGCCTACTACTGTAGTTTCTACTACTAAGAGTTTACTGTAGTTTACTACTTAAGACTAAACTGTCTTAGAATCGCCTATTACTGACAAATAATTTTCAGCAATTGACGTTATCAACCTTTCAGCAATATTCAAAAAAGGCATACAATCCTATCTAATTTAAAATCATGACGGACAAGGTTTACCTTCATTTGAGACAACAATTTATCAAGTCCAGTTGAACCGGTTTGTAAGTGTGTTTAAATACAACGCTAAATACTTCATTGAAAAATTGGTGTCACAATCTTGTTGGTAGGATGTGTTAGTTTCTTGAAATTTACGACTGTCTTAAGTTTGGACTCGAGTACAGAATATTCATATTTCCAGTTTATACTCAAAACATTTGAATCCATAATGGATCATTACGAGTGTATCCATCAACTTGTCAACAATACAGTAATGATGTTGTGAGTAGTATGCAAGTAAAAAGACCGAACAAGCAGTAAGAATAAATTAGTGGCAATGAAGCGAGTAAATTGAATTAACAAGTTGTTAAAGTGTCAATGCCAGTCTAGCTTGCTGACGTACTGGCTGCGGCTGCCACATGTTTCAATAACTGGGATAATCAGAGCACTTGTTGAACCACTTAAACTGACAAAATGGAGGTTAGTATGACGTAATGGACAAAGTTTAAACTGACGGCATCTTATGATCCTGGTTTAAAAGTCGGTAATAACACTCAAACTTTGTTCACTCGATACTTAACAAGTAATAATAGTTTAGGATCAAGAAGTCCTAAAATTAAAAATTAAACTCAAGTTAAACATGAAATACGTTAAAAAATTATTGTTTAAATTAATATAGGCCTAATTAATATTGATCATGTGCAAATATATCCGAAACTTGAACCTAACTCTGGCAGTTTTTGAAGTGAAAACTTCTTATTAATTATTGTGTAAGTTGTGTTATAGCTGTATCGGTTAATTTAGTCCCGACACACACCGATGAAATGAACATTGTGCTTCCTTATTTTGTAAGCTGTGTTAAAAATAGTTTACTTGGTAATATCTCTGAAATGGACATTACACTTCTTAATTTTGTAAGTTGTGTTATAGCTGTATGGGTTAGTTTAGCCACGGCACGCACCGATGAAATGAACATTGTGCTTCCTCATTTCGTAAGTTGTTTTAAAATACACTCCTGGACAAAAGTTTCGCAACAACCATGTTTGTCTTAAATTGATTAGTTTAAAAGTGAATAAAAACATTAAAACCCTTTTTAATTTATTTGTTCCTTATCTTAGATTAAGAAAGCAACAAAAATATTAAGACTTTTAGAGAGTATCATATTTTATTTTAGTAAAAAAAAAAGAAAAGCTTAAAAAAGCCGATAAACTTCTAGTTTTTAATTCAAAGAAAAATTAATACATTTAAATTATTTGGTTTATTACCAATTTCCTAGTACCTGGTATTTCCCCCTCTTGCTCGGATTACTTCTTGCAGCCTTCTCTTCATACTACTGATGACGTGTTGAATCTCTTCTTGCGGTGTTGCCTCCCATTACTCTATCACTGCGGCTATAAGGGCTGCGAGAGTGGTTGCAGGGTTGTTTCTTCTCCTGATGCGTTTTTTTACACTGTCACACAAGTGTTCAATAGGGTTGAGGTCTGGACTCTAGGGTGGCCAATCGATTGAACTTATGCCGACCTATTTAAGGTAACCACGTACAGCGGCTGCAGTATGTGGTCGAGCATTATCATGCATCAGTTTGAAATGTGTCCCACAAACGGAGCTAACGGAACAACATGATCTTGTAGTATATCTTCCACATACATTTGTGCTGTCAGAGCCGATCTAGGAAGTACCACGAGTTCTGTACAAGCGTCGTACTGTATACCACCCCCGAACATCACCGAGCCTCCACCAAAAGGCACCCTGGGTGAGAAGCAGGCTAGTGCAAATCTTTCCTGACGCCTTCTCCATACACGTTCGCGCCCATCTGGTGAAGCTAGACTTACTCTAGTCTCATCTGAGAAGAGAACATTCTTCCAATCATCCACAGTCCAATGGATATGATTCTGGGCAAATCTAAGCCTCAAAGCATGTTGATGTGCAGTGAGAAGAGGACCTGTTGCAGGCCGTCTACTGCTCAAATCCACTTCTGCGAGACGTCTACTTATGGTACGGCTCAAAATATTTACATTGCACACCTGCCTGATCAAACCTTGTAGCTGCGTACTGGTAACCGTCCTCCTGCGAAGTGCGCTTAATGTTAGAAAACGATCATCATTTCTGTCAGTTACTCTTGGCCTGCCTTGAACTGATCTTCTGTCATCTCGTCCAGTCTCTTGAAACCGCCTAACAGCTCTTCCAATTGTGGAACGGTGTACTCCGAAAATCCTAGCCACTTCACTTTGCGAACCCTTGTCGAACCAAAATTCTAGCTCTGACCGCCTCACCAGTAGTCAAACGATTGTGTAAATCCGTAGTAATTTAAAAAAATAATGGATTCAATTATTCTTACTAAATAAAAATGCACTGCATCACTCAAATCACTTCAGAATACTGAGAAATTACCTTTAGTCAAAACTCGAAAGAGGGCAGGATTTGTACTTTTAACTGAAGATAAGATAAGAAAGGAGAAAGAGATCAGATAATAAACATTTTGCTATAGTATTAAGTGTATTTTTGTCTATTTAAAGCATTATTGTTAGTAAACAAGTCATTATCAGTCCTGCGTTTCATTCACAAAAAGTTTTGTTTGTGTTGCGAAACTTTTGTCCAGTAGTGTAGTTTACTTGGTAATACCTCTGTAATGGACATTGTGATTCCTCATTTCGTAAGTTGTGTTAAAATAGTTTACTTTGTAAAACCTCTGAAATGGACATTATGATTCCTCATTTCGTAAGTTGTGTTAAAATAGTTTACTTGGCACAGTGTTAAAATAATCAAATTTCAGATTAAACCAAAATGACCAAAGATTTATATTCATTACAGTTTTCACTTCTGACTGCAGTCCTGCGCCTGCTTTCTTTAATTTTTTAACCGTGAATAAATATGTTTAAAAAGGCAGAGGACTTTAAAAGTTCGGAAAGACATTTTGTATAAGCTACAGATTCAGATGGTGTATAATAAAAGAGGCTAAGATTTAAAATTATTGAATAATAATTAGGACCTTAATTCTCACACTGGCGTATATTCGTAATATCGTATTAATGGGCAATTAATTGGAGCAAATAACATAATTATAAACATAGAGACTAAACCGTCAAGTAAATGATTTTGAAAGCAACAAACATTCGAGTAGAATTTCTTACTAATAGTATTATTACCAGGAAAACGAAGCCTTTTATTAGTATAATGTATGGTACAGGCTGATTTATATGACCAGCTGTTTACAATTTACAACAGCTTAGGTACACGAACTATCAATTAACTAGGTGATTACTGTGAATTTGAGTGTAATGTGATAATCGAAATACCACATAGGTAGTTTTTTTATAGACCCTAAGTGGCATTTACTTCTTTCTTTTTATCTGACTTTAAGCTTAATTTTTGAACGAATATGTTTAAAGTATAAAACCTTACCCCGCCCAACTTATTCCAGTTCGTGCGAACTCGTTAACCAAAGATTACAAGTCAAAACTAATCGTGTGTAAAGCGTTGTTTTTGTCCCACAGAAACGATCATATACCCAGAAAGCCCATTGCCATGCTATAAAAAGAGTTACGTCAAATCTGTAAATTACAGGTACCAGTAAATCCCGCGAGAGCCTTTTACGTTATGACGAGGGGGAGACCTTATATACAGTGAGATCTTTATAACTTTAATTAGGATACGATCTTAACACCAACAACAAGTTTTTAAGAAATTTTCCTTTTAAATATTTCGTTCTTTAATTTTTTAAATACAGTATTCAGTCTATGCCCGATAACATTCCTTTTTCTTATGGTTGATCCTATTTGATGAATGTGGTCAAATCTGATATTTAGGAATAAATAGGTGTTATGGATTTAGGGGAAGCGCTCAAGTATATAAAGAGGAAATGCAAACAAATATTTACACCTTAAAATTCCTGTCATTCACGGAAAAAACTCTGGCCTTACTGTGCATGCGTCAGGGTCCATGTCACCGCTATCCCACACCCTATCCCGATCCAAGTGATTGTCCTTCCTTATCAATTATTGTCATTTCCGAAAAATATTAGAGTATACAATGATCTGTTTGCATTTGCATAAGGTGGTTGGTGAGTGAAGCGAGCAGCCCTCTAGTACACCTAAAAACAAATCTTTAAAATGGTCCTTAGAAAGTGGTGAAAATACAGCACATCTTCAATGTAAATTATTGTTTATAAAAAGTATTACAAATAATTTTTCTCCAGATGAACTAAAGTGTTCTAAATGTTTCTAGAAAATAATATTTTTTACTTTCTCACTATACTATACTTGATCGCAAAAAAAATCGATGTTGAGATTTTTGTGGAAATGTCCGTTTTGAGACCCCCTGAGTCCAAAAAAAGTGGTTTTTACAAAATGTCTGCCTGTATGTATGTCTGTATGTATACAAAGCTAGAGCGAAAACTATTCTATCGATTTCAATCAAATTTGCACCAGACATGTCAAGTAGGTCTGTACCTGTATGGATGTACGAAAAGCGGTTTTGAAAATTTTTGAAAAACAACCTCCATTTTGGCAAAAGAAAACCCCAAAAATCAGTTATTTTTTTATAAAAAAATGGCTCTAATGATTTTGATAAAATTTGGCTTATTTGTAGCCTTTAATGTACCCTACCATATGCAAAATAACTTTCTAAAAATTCTCGTTTAGCTAATAATAATAACTGATTTTTGGGGGTTTTTTGGCCATAAAGGGGGTTGTTTTCCAAAAAATTTCAAAACCTTTTTTCGTGCATCTATACAGGCCTAATTGACGTGTTTGGTGCAAATTTGTTCGAAATCGATCGAATAGTTTTATCTCTAGCTAATAATAATAATATTTATTAGTTAATCTAGTTTAAAATCACCTCTCCTACCCCTTCTACAGTAATGAAGTCATTGTGAATCTGTTTAATAATTTAAATATGTTTGTGAGAAAGTATGTGCCAGTTTCTGGTACCGTTTATTTAAATTTCCAACAGGATAGTATTCGATATTTTCGTAATTGTTCTTGCTCTAATCAAGCACAACTAAATGTTTTATGGGTTTAGCTGTTCATACCTTTTAAGACCTGAAGACTGGACAAGATTATTATTAGGCTATACGGGTGTTACATATCTGGAATTAAGAAATATATACATTTCGCATATAGCGGTAGCGTCAGCGATAGTATCTAACGTAGAACGTTTCGCTTGTTGTCACATTCATGAAAGTTGTCTGCGTTTCGTATAATGACTTTGATGCCTGTGGCTAAAGGATGTCGTCAGTTATCAGTAGCTTTATCAATCTTGGGTAAATAGGTTTAAATGCTTCGTTAACTCCGTGTAATAGGGTGCACCAGGATGTCCGCCTTCTGACCTTGATAGGGTCAAATAGGCTGATTAGTTTTACAGGTTAATTTGTATTCCATTTCACATGCAAATTGTTGATATTCAGTGCATGAAAATTTACTTATCTTGTCTATACTAATATTATAAAGAGTAAAGTTTGATTTTTTGTTTGTTTGTTTGTATGTAGGGGGTAATCTCTGGCACTACTGAACCGATTGAAAAATAGTTTTTTACTAATAAAAAACTACACTATCCCTGAGTAATTTCAATATTTGTAAATTTAGTCGGAAAAAATTCTTAGGTTAGGCATAGAATGATACATTCTTACATTTATTACCATAGCAAACAATTGAATAAAATAACAAATAATATAGCTGCTGTTTGCTCCAATATTTCCATTAACAGCTTATTTCAAAATTTGAAGAAATTATCTGTGTATTTTTCTAGCTTTTAGGTTAGGGTTTTAAAGTGTAGACCTTTTAACCATTATTATAACTGCTGTTATAAAATATAAGAAATAATTTGATTTGATCATTTAACATTATTTACCATCTTAGTTTTGAGGTTATTATGAATCACCTTTATTATAAATAAAACAACATGTTTTTAGAAGGTTCCGTTGGGGGTTGGCGTGCGGAGCACGCAGGGGTCTCTCCTAGTATTTAATATTAATGTCAAACTTAGAACCATTTTACTGATTTCTGCCATTTTCATAAAATATTGATAACTTAGAAACATAATTAGTAAAATAATTGTTGTATAACTAACGCTATCCCCTACATTATAAGGAAATAGTTACACGTTTTTTATGTATGGTATTATTGTTATTGAAAATAGATTCAATGTAACTGAAATTTATCAAGCCTTAACCCAATTCATTATAAATATGTTGACCGTCACCATTAAAGTAATTTCGCCTTCTTATTTCCCTTTGTGTGGCAGTTGACTGCTCTTCCGTAGCGCTAGTTCTAGTCCCAACAGAGCTTACTGCACATTTATTGTTGTCGCTTTTACCTCAAGTAATACATTTTTTATAGATCACGGCATTAAACATGCCAATGTGGATGTTTTAACTGTTTCAAAAATTGTGCAATATACTATTAAAAACCTCGGCTTACGAGTTCTGTAAAATGGACAATAAATTATGTACATTGAATCTGATGGAAAGTTCATAAATTTTGCTCAATTATGTAGAGCCTCAAGTAATCTTATTGTTGTATTTGTAATGTTAATTTGTACTTATTTTCTGGTTTCAGGTGAGAAACTCTTTGCTTTCAGTGACTAATATCGTAAGTTTAATGTAAGCTTAAACTAATATTTTATTGCGTTAATATGATATTTGTACAATATTAAAGTTTAAGAAAAACACAAAATTAAACAAAATTATTAATGAATTTAAGATGGACCTTACTCTGAGGAAAAATTCAACTCTTTTTAAATGTTGAAAGCTTGGTTTTGTTTTAGAGCTTATGATGAAACCTATTACTGAAATTTAACTAATGAGTTCTGCAATTAAACATTAAACATTTATTTATTTCTGTTGAACCTATTTTGCCTTGTATATTAATTTAGTAGCAGCCTGCACTTGCATAAACGTATAAGTAAAATATTTTACTAAATCAATTAATTTTTCTGACAGCAATTACAAATAGTTTAAATAAATCAGGTAGCATTCCTTTGGCGGAGTCCCTTGACCATTGCCCAGTCACCAATCTTGACCTCCTTCAATCTTATAGACGTATCCATATACACAACTTGCTTCCAACCTTCACCTATTTACACCAATTTATTGATCTTCATCTTGAAACGTTTCCCGCATTGCTGAATGCATCCACACTCTTGACGAGATCTGTCACTCTGTTTATAATTTCCAAAAAAAATTTAGTAAATATGACGTCATGACGTCATTGTTCAAATTTAGAATTAATATGTTTTGCCAACCAAGTTATATTTAACGACATCACTCCAATTACGATTCGATGTCATTTCATCCTCAGTTGCAGCTCTCAATTAAGGGTCGGCTCTAGCTGCCGGCCATTTTGGCTGACACTCCATAACACCAATGTTAAATTAAAATCCATATTTTTCCTTTATTTTTTATCGGATAATTATGAACGATATGTCATTTTAAAGCTATGGCCAATATGCATGCAAATGGCTTTTTCAAAACTAAGATAAACATTTTGTTTAATATTTATTAACAATTTAAAACATTGATTTTTAATATTTGTTTATGTTGTCACTATTAATTATAGCGAAAAACTACCAAGCCATTCGCATGAAGAATTTCATCCCCAAGAAGTTGGTATTTTTTTTAACAACTATTTAAACAATTGCGGGTTTTAAATGGATTTAGGCTGAGCAATGTCCGTGTAACCTACCGCCGCTATAGGGTGACTTTAAATACTTTTTTACGTTGTAACTATTAATTATAGCGAAAAATTACCAAGCCATTCGGATGAAGAATTTTGTCCCCAAGAGTTTGGTATTTAAAAAAAATGCTATTTGAACAATTGCGGGTTTTAAATGGATTTAGGATGAGCAATGTCCGCGTAACCTACCGCTGCTATAGGGAGTCGCTGGTTGCTTTCTGTTTTACTAGAGCCGACTCTCGCAGGTTGCTTTCTGTTTTACTAGAACCGACCCTTAATTGGTAACTGAGGATCGATAAACCATTTGAGGTTGATGCTTTAGTTGTTAAATTTTACCCTTTTGCATTTTTTTTTTGTGAAAGTAAAAATCTCTCTTAGGCAAATGGTTTTGGTTATTAGACCTAATCGTTTAAACATTGAACGAACATAATGTACCATAGCATAGGTAGAAACCGTTTCTTGCTCCTTTTCTACCGATAATTCCCTAGCTGCTCTTCTCAGGACGATGATACATTAGAGAAAAAATTTAATCAACATCCTTATAACTGTATTTTTAATTTGTATTATTATTTCGTCCTGTTCTCCTTATAAAGTTAATTTCTCTGGGCATGTGATGGAAAATAATTTTAAAAAACTAATACAAAAAATAGAGGAAGAAAGGACTTAGAACTATAATACTAACTAGAGTTTTTAGGTGAATGGCAAACAGGCCTAATCTTTTGCGTTTATATGTCCTGCTTAGTTTATACATGTGTTAGCTTTAGTTTTACATTAGATAAAGAGAGTAAATTCATACTATTATTATTATGTGTGTATTATTTTTTCTTTAAACACATGATGGCAAATTAATGTAGGAACAAATAATTGATGTTAGTCCTGAAAACATTCGAGGGTGACCTTTAAGCGTATTCTCACCAGTCTGTTATTATAAACAAAACATGTGATATTTCGTGTACATATTCTTAACAGTCAGCTAGAATTAACTCATTGCCAAGGTCTTGCGAATAAACTTACTGTGTAGTTACTAATAATTTGCTCAAACTGTTAATTACAGTAATTTAATTGTCGTATCGTTCTCAATTAAAGATGGAGGTTTGGAAAAGAAAGAAGGCGGAAAGAAACGTGCAGGAAGTATAATAAACGAAATAACCTTTGTATATCAACATTTACAAAACTATTAACTGGAAAATATAGTGACGGAAATCTGTTTAATCTAAAAAATAGTACTGTTCATATCTTAGGAAAATGCTCAATCATCTAGGAAAATTTAATACACGTAAAGATTATGTCTGAAAACAGTATGTGCTTCTATTATTTAAATTTGTGTCCCAGCCCCAATCTTACCCTAAGTTCAGAATGTTAGATCATGTGATAAGACCAGTTGTAACAGAACTGAAACAGTTGTCAATTTAGATGTTTAGAGAATAGGCGTATTAGAAAGCCAAAGTTAGATAAATTACTGAAATTAATAAAATATAATACTGTGTGGAGAAGTCTTGCGCTTTCTAAAATGGAAAAGAATTTTTTGAACGAAAAAACAATAATTATTACAAATAGTTTCGACAATTTGCTTACATAGCATAATTTGCTTACATAAGAAATGTTATTTTAGATTAATACTTCCTCTTTCATAAAACAAGTTGAAGTAATAAGCATGTAAGAAAAGTATTATCCCTAGAAATACTGAACTCGCACTTGATGATAAGATTGCAGTTCTCAACTGTTATCGGATGTTTAATGAATGGAATTATTTATACCGATGAATCATGATACAGTAATTACTTTCTGAGAAACTAGATATAGCTTATTCAACTAATTCTCGTACAAACACTTCGAGTAATCAAAACTTAACATTCTTTCATCTACTGCTTCTTCAACTAAATGTTAAGGTAGTAAATAAACTACTTACTGTTAATTGCATACACTATGTAACAGAAACATTACATTAAAATGATTGATTATTAGTTTTTATATATTGTGATAGTTATTATGCTAATTGTCGCTTTCAATTATATTCACCAATAAATAAGTTGACCTATTTATAATTCCACAACCTATACTGACAACTTATATGAAACTAATTTAAATAATTAATTAAGATTGTAATTAAATTACCTGTAATGTAATTCAATATCCCTTGCGGAGAAAGTATGTAAGCGGAAAATTAAAAATAATAATAATTAAAATTATGTTCTCTTTTTAACAAAACAAGGGCAGTGAAGTAAATATTTTGCTACTTTTATATCACATAACTAGTCACATTATTGACCGAGCGAAGCGAGGTCTCTGTTTTAGTTCGACCGTTCGGAATTTCGTCTGTGTGTCTGTCTGTCTCACGATTACGGCCAAACGCCTAAACCGATTTTGATGATTTTTTGCATGAATGTTCCTTATTCCTAGGCCGAGTGATTATATATACGTTTTTTTCCATTTTTAACCCATTAAATAAAATAAAAATGGCGGCCGAACCGTTTCTCTTAGTGTAAGCTTTTTTCCAAAGCCAGTTTGTGGCTTAACCGTAAGTCAAATTTAAAAACTAATAACATTTTGTGAGTAGCAAATTTGATTTTAAACAAAATTGTATTCTTGCTTTTTTCCGTATCTCTAACGGTAAGCTCACAAAATGGCCGTAAACTTAATATTTGTTAAAAATCGTACAAGTTGTTGTATTTTAACCATGTTTTTATACGTTTATTCTAAACCAATTCAAAAGTGTTCCATAGCTTTTTTGTAGATAAAGGTTCAAAAAATTCATATATCACAGTAAAAAAATTATTGAAGTAAAATTAACTAAGTTATTAGCTCAAGAAACAAGCATGTTCAGTAACGAATGGAAAAAGTTCAACTTGTCTACATAAAAAGTAGTAAAGCATTTTTGTAATTAGTAAAAAAGTACATTTTCATAAATGTAAAAAAGTTTCGTAATTAGTTCTAAATATAACTGTATAAAAATATTTATCAATTTCAAATTTCTTATTTTGAAAACATCAGTTTTATGTTCCAACTACAAGATTACTAACAAAACTAAGCCTATTTTGAATAGTAATTTAGGAATATATCCTTTGCCAAAAAATGACATATTATTATAAGAAAGTGCAGAGAATAGATCAAAGAATTGAACTGTATACTTGTAAATTATTATTTCATAAAAGTATTTGACTTAGCTTTAGTTGAATTACAAAATGAGATGGAACAAATGAAACCTCGCGACGATAAAGGACATACAAAAAATGACCGTTAAACAGCGTGTTAAATGTTGGTACATGGGTTGAGATCACTACCATGACGCTTTAACATCGATTGTTTTAATTATTTCTAATATTGAAATATGATATGGAACGGTAAATACATTGTTAAGTTTTAGTTATTTAAGTATGTAAATATTTAATTATATGTTTTCCCACAATAACGCGATATTTTTAGCTACCTTACGCATTATTAACCCAAATAAAACACAATGCTCCCTAAAGGAAAATCTTTAGCAGTTAAAGCTCAAGAAAAGAAAAAAAATGAGAACTAGAAACCCCGGAATCGCGGGAATTGCAAAATAATGTTTCACTGGCTAAATCTTCTGCTTACTTCCTTACTGGCTTACTATTTTTAACCTCAGCTCAAAACCACATTTGTTATTTCAACGAACGAGGTCTACTGTTCACATAACTACTAGTTAGGTGTCATTAAGCTCCATTTATTTTAGCTTTTTGTATCTTAACATTTATTGTCATAGACGTTAACTAGAGGTAGCCTATAATTTGTAGTTATGCCGTACGGGTGTGCTTGAATAAAGTAAGTAGTGACCAGTGAAGGTACTGTTATAAATTGTGAGTTGACAAGGTGATAATCAAATATACATTTGCTCCTGCTCCTTCTCAATATTTTGTATAATTGACTGAAATCTTGGAAATCAAGTTGGGCTAGGGTGAAAAGTCCATACAACTTGGCAAGTTGATCAGCCAGACCATTTCTCGATAAACATCACTTTCGTCAAATAATTCAAGTTAAGACCATCAAGTCAGTCTTCCTTAGTTTATCAGCTGCTCGGTGGAAAAATAACTCACTTTCGCAGAAATACTTAAACTATACTGTGTATATTGACAGAAGGTTACCATGTTATTAAACTATACTGTATAGTGACAGAAGGTTACCATGTTATTCATAAGGGGTATTGTTATTCATGGCTGTCATATTGAATCTGATTCCCATAAGATCAATGCTAGAGAATAAGTCATTTCCCCCCGTTAATTCGTGGAATAAATTTAAAAATTTGGTTTCATTTTGAAGTACTGTCATATGCGGATGTTGATTGCCGAATACATTTTCAAAATCCGTTTTATTGTTTTCATAAACGTATGCTATAAATAGTAAACTTTGTTAATTTTTTACTCAGTTGCAAAAGAGATTGCAAAAAACCTTATCAATCAACAACCATAATCTATTTTACTTTAAGAAAAAAAAATACAGCTTTCATTTTTTGAAAAAAAACACAAAAATATGCTTAAAAGTGAAGGTCTTGTTAGGTTATTTTAACATTGAAATTGGTAGCCAACTTCGCCGTTTTGAATTTAGGGACCCGAGCCTTAAGTAAAACTGAAGACATGTAAAATGAAAGCATGCGGACGTGTAACATACCATACGAGTAAACAATTGTATAGCAAGATTGTACAAATTGCATACGGTTGTCATTCTTTACGTAAAACAGTAGTTTTCACTTGCGTACTCTTGTTTTTAATTAGATAGTCGCCTTTTGGAACTAAAAAATATAAATTCTCAGATATTTTTGTACCATATAATCTCTTAAAATGGCGACCAATTACTTTGTTTTAATATTCGTGCAATTATAGTGTTGTTTTTTATTTGTAAAATTATTTAACTCTCATAGTTCCTTTAAGAGTTAGCATACAATCGATAGTTCGGTTGTACAATTAGGTTATTTCTTTATTAAAAACGAATAATTTCTAATGGCACCTATTTCGTTGCTATATGCAAGCCTACTGTTTATTTGTTAAAAAGATTTGTGCATTTTAGGATTGAAATAGTCTGCCTAATATGTTTTCCTCTATGCGAATCTCAATCACGAAAACTCTTAAAATAAATCAATTTGAAAATAATTATACAATCCAGTCGCATTTAACACAGAATCTTCATTTTTTCTATCTTTAACTGAGAGTTGACCAAGACAACTTTGTTTGCCTCAGGGTATCTATTCTTCGCCAGTACCGCTACTTTATTAACCCGTTGCTATACAATGAGGCGTTACTATTAAACTAATAAGATTTAGAGATGAGTCTATAGTTTGTCTGCCACTTTTAATTGTAAATGTTACGTCTGTTAAGTTTACTCTGTATTAATTGTCTAGTACAACCGGAACCACTTATTACCACACTTTGAGATGACATGACTGTACAACGGGACTTCTTCATGGTTTTCTCTCATCATTATTGCATGTTATAAATTAAGGGTAATGTGTTTACTACTTACGTAATTAGCAGAACAAATTGTGGAGTTATAAAACTATAAATTAAGTAGAAATCATAAGATGAGTTATGTATTCAATCAGATGGTCATGAGATTTGGGGAGAGGCAACGTTACATCTTAAATTGACTTCCTTTCTAAATGCTTGGGAGGTATTTTAGTACATAATATGTCTGAGAAGACAAATTAGGGCGTTAAATGGTGTAAACTAATGGGCAATTCAAATTTGTACTTTACTGTACCAGAGTTTTAACTCAGTAGTACAGTCAAATTAGACCTAAACTGGAGAATTCAAAAAAGAACAAAGGTCTGATTGTTGGAAGTTGTTCATTACCCTTTGCTCTAAATGTGGTAAAAAGTCTAAACCGAAATAGCGTCGGGTTTGGAGGTGGGAGGGGGTAAGGTGTAAAAGTTTTGTTTTTAGGGTTTTTTGCTAATATCTCGTAAACCCTTCACTTTAGAAGGGTTTGTCCTATAACTTTTTAAAGTACTTTAAATTCTCTACAAAAATGGTTCTATTCGGTTTTTTGCTGTGATCAATAGTTTTGGAGATATGAAGGGAATAAATTAAGGTATTTCTTTAGGTATGGTCGTACACGTGTTTACGTAACGTTTCGGTACCTTCAGAAAGTGAAACTTGTAGGCTTACCACAAAACTGAATACTGACACCAACCTATCTGTGGATGCCACAAATGATCAACCTAATATAAGTAAAAGCAAATGTTCATCTGTGTACGCTGACAACTATATTGAATTAAACTTTGAACCGTAAACAAATTAGCAATCTGTATGGAGTAGGGAAATGTAGGTTCGAAGGAAAGATTCGTTTCCTTGGCTCGATAGCCAAAATGGTAAATTAGGCTGTATGTTATGCATGGAAGTTCCCATCACGGTGTTTTAAAAAAGGAGTGCACAGCTGTTTCAAAAGAATGGTGTTATTTTGCTGTTACTTACCAGCTTACTTATTTGGAGAAAAAAATCCACTAAATAATCGCAAGTCACGAAGTAGGAGTGACCATAACTGCAAAGGCGAAATCAGAATCAACTCATCTCATCTGAAATCGACTACGAAAATCTTTAGGTAACCCTACAGCCTAGCGAAAAATGATAAGCCATTTCAGATTATTTTTCGCTAAAGCTCAATGGCGTGGATATAGGTGTTGGATTGCATTCCAGATTTAGTACCACATAAATTATAAGTCACGTTTCAAAACAAATTTGATAAAAAAAAGAATAATTCGACTGGCTTTAAACGTTTCTGAAAAATGTTTAATCTGAATTAACGAATCTAAAATAATGGAAGCTAAATCTACTTTGATTATTTATTTGAAATGTGAGACTAGCAAGGAGCTTTGACCGAACTCCTAAAAACTTCAAAATGTTTTAATTTTCTTGGTAAGGCTTTTTCATTTCAAATGTGTTTTAGTCCTTTGAATTCAAATAAATTCTTTGGGAAAGCATTCTCGGATCCCCTCAAAGTCTATTTCCGAAAGCTTCGGAGCGTTTTCACACTGGACAATTTACGACTAGACCCTTGCCCCCTCTTTAGCCCACTTCCTCCTCTAAAACCTCTCCTCTCTTACAGGGTATGACAACCTTACTCCACCGATCCAGGAGGAGTCTTGCCAGTTTACCTCAAAACCAATGGAGCAGCAAAATCTTTTTTCTCCCAAAAAGTACAACTATCTGGAATGAGATCTGCCCTTCCAGACTGAATTTGATCCAGGGTTGGGAACTGAAAACATACATAAATAAACTCTAAGCACCAGTAAGGCCCCAACAAACACTCAACCACATGTCTGCTGAACTGTATTATCACAACAACCCGCTAATGTTAATTATGAGGTAAATCGATTAGAAATTGTTAACTTAAACAAATGTTTTCAACCATACCTACAGAAATACTTTCCCCCTCCATATCTCCAAAACTATTAATGCATCAAAAAAACGTAGAACAATTTTTGTAGAGAATTTAACTTACTTTAAAAAGATATTGGTCAAATTAAGCTCTAAAGTGAAAGGTTTACGAAATATTTGAAAAATCCTCGAAAACAAACAGTTTTTACACTTTCTACCCGTCCCACCCCTCGCACACCATTTCGGTATTTCGGTGGAGACATTTTACCACATTTAGAGCAAAGGGTCCATCAACCACTCAACCACATGTCTGCTTATGGTAATTATATACGGTAAATCGTCGAGAAATTGTTAATTTAAACACGTTTTTTTTGTTTGGTCTAATTTTACTATACTACATGTAGCAAAAATATTAAAAGTTAAATTGCACATAATTATATTAAAATTTAATAACAGTTAAAATGTATACAGACAATAGAAGTAGTCAATCGGTGTAGCTAGAAAGTTAGTAAGCTGAGCATCCGTGAAATGTTATGGAACAAACCTCTTAATACTGAACGAATATATTGAATTATCTATTCAGTTTAAATGATTTCACGTGCGAGGTATATAATTCTCAACTTTTAGTAAAATTAAATTTGTCGTATTGCATCCGCCGCGGATTAAGGTCAACGATGCTATCGATCAGCTGATTGCCAACTGTGCTAGGCACAGAATGGTACCTGGTACCGTACCACTAATCCATAAGTCCGCAGTAGTCCTCCAGCGCACTAGAGTTGAGTTGATGGATGAGTCCAAATTTGTTTTATAAGTGATCAAACTAACCTTTGCCAACATGCGATTACTTAAAGTTTCCGCATCTAATCTATTCTGAAAGTTACAACATTAAATTATCTTATCTGGAATACTAGTTAATTTTTAATATAAAATGTTAAATGTCTTTATGACTACCATTTAGTTGTATTAATTATAAACACGACATTCAAATATATATAAGACCTTGATCACAATACATTTCTGAATATTTGGGTGTACATTAGTATATTAATAATTCAAAAGTTAGAATTTGAAATATGTTTTTATAATCAAAAATTGTCTGGGATCACGTTTATACCATTTAAGGAATGCTTTCAAGCATTAGCCTGCACAATTATGAAATTACATCTATAAGTTATTTTCGATTATACATTTCAAAGTTTAATACGAATTGAATGTGGCAAAGTTACAACAGTATGTGTGAGTATAAGAAACGGTTAGTACAATTTGTTCTAACATCATTATTCGGTGTACGATTTAGATGAAACTTATGGTTATTTATTTCGGAGATTTATTTTTTTGTAAGTTATCTCTTGCAAAACATAGGTGGTCAATTGTTACTACGCTTCAGTCTTGTTTTTTATTTAATTATTAATAGTTAATTGCCTTTATTGCTCATATCTATACTAATATTATAAAGAGGTAAAATTTGTTTGTTTATGTAGGGGATAATCTCTGGAACTACTGAATTGATTGAAAAAAATAGTTTTACTAATAAAAAGTTACACTATCCCTGAGTAACATAGGCTAGAATTAATTTTGATGTAAGGTTTTAAACAACCCCTAAACAATACATATTAATTATTATACTTTCCCTAAAGCTAGAGAGCTGAAATTTTCTACATTTGTTTCTTACAAAATACATAGAAAAATTAAACTAGATTTGCATTTTGTCGCGAACTGCTAAGGGGTGAAAACGTAGTAACAACCCCTACAAATTAATTTAAAAATAATAAATAACTATGTTAATCCTAATTAAAAATAAATAGGGCATATTAGAATATAATAGTAGGGCCTATTTATATAAAATAACCTGTTTGCATTTGCTTCGACGCGAACCACCGCGGGGGTTGGCGAGCGAAGCGTTGGTAGGAATAAAACTATTGATGGTTGGTATATTCTAATTGGTATTTTTTCTCCTTTTATTGATGTATATAAATAGAAAAGTTTGGAAGCTACTATTGAATTTCACAGGTTCACAATTCCGTTAAATGAAAGTAACAGCAGAAGTTATTCTGCTAGAAGGTTTAAATTATTTGAACTGAGGAGTAAAGAAAAACTTGGACTTAGCCTGAATATTTGCTAAGTTAAACCTTTTACGCTGAAAGATGCTAGTACACACTTGCAAACAAGGTACACACTTGTTTCTTGTTTCATGTTTGTCTACAGTTTTCAAATTGTTTCGCAACTGGACAAATGTTTGCCATTGTTTTGTGTCCATACTAGCTAGGCAGTGTTTCTCGAGATGTTGACTGAAGAAGACGTTCTTCTAGCTTGTGCTAGTTTATATTTAATCCTACACAATGAGGTTAGCTTACCTAGAAGAAGGCGATGGTGGACTCGCAGATTTCTTGAAGAATGTCCGTATTACGGTCAAAACTTACTGTCTGATTTAAGGCTTGAAGATGGAGCAGGTTTCAAAAACTTTACTAGGATGACTCCGACCGATTTTGAGATTTTGTTGAGCCTTGTAGGTCCAAAAATTAAAAAACAATGGTACACGGGGAGCATTTTGCATTGTTAGAAATGAAATCCCCAGGGCCCCCCCCCCCCCCCCGGTGCACTGGGGGCATTTCGCATAGTCAGATATGAGATTAGCGCCCCCCAAAACCCCCGAGTACCGATTTTGACAGCTTTTCGTCCATTTTTAGAGGTATCAAAAAATTATGCACTTTTAGATGCACTTTATGCACTCGCGATGCATTTCCGCTTTCTCCCGAAACTGGTCGTATGTAGACTTTGTTCCTGGTATTTTTACGAACACGATGCAGAAAACTGCATCCAAATCGGAGCTGTAGGCATAAATTTATTTATTTTTCAATACTTTGTCTACATGTTTGCGTGTTTTCCATTGGTTTGGGAAACAGAAAACATAGTTTTTGTTTGTTTGCTGAAACAAGTTAAAATGTTTCTCATTTGTTTGCTGGATGTGTCCAAACTTTTTGCGAACTGTTTGCAAACATCCGGCAAACAAATGAGAAACACGAAAACAACTGGCAAACTGTTTGCAAACAATGTTTCCGCAAACATATTTGTAAGTGTGAACTACGCTTAAGACTGGGAGAGAACATGCAAGACTATTTTTTAGAAACACAGGCAAAGTGTTTAACTCTATAAGACTACTTTGAAAATATTATCAGCTGGAATAGTAAATACAGTGTTTTTATGTAAGGGAGATAAATTCAGAATAAAAGTTTTCCTATCTCCGATTCTTAATGGTGTGTGTGATTCTGACAAGAGGTTGTTTTGGCTAATCGCTACAAAAGTGTCTGTAAGCTTTCATTTTGTATGCTAAATGAACTTTCAATGTACTGTTTGGCTGTACGTCGATTCTGACGTAAAGTTGCAATTATCTAGAAACACCATGTACCATTGTAGTAAGGTATTGTCGTTTTACACAAACATTAAAGTGTTTTTACGTCCTGCGTTGCAAAACAAAATACCGAGGAAATGATAATGATAAATAGCCAAATATTTGTGACACCTTTCACCAGCAAGCGCGCATTGTCCTCGTGAACAGCGTGACCGACGAAAGCTAATTTCAAACAATGATGTCACACCTGTTGGTATAAAACAATAATGTACGAGAGATTCATACACAGATTACATCAGTTTAAACAGCTATAATTTTATTATTTAAAGAAGCCGTACTTTCAAATCATAAAGAATTACTGTATTTTTCGTTTTACTTTCCTAATTGTGTAGAAACTGTTAATGGAGTAAATAAAAGAGCATTTGTCCCATTAAACTATGTTCATTTTTCTTTTCCTTGAAACAAATACTGTCAATTGACTGGTTAATTTGAAAATATTTCCAATATATTAATTTGTTTATCCAATGTCAAAGTTAAAAAATTCTACGATCTCTGAGTATTTAGCATAAAACTAAAAAACTACGAGTATGTTGAAAATACAACCTAAGAACTTTACGTGCAGCTACATGGGTGCATCAGTTAGGCCCATTTAATGATCCGAGGTAATGCTTTTGCAAACACAAGGGAAAATAACAAAATTAGACTCTTTTTTTACTTTTTACGGTCGGATTTATAATTTGAAAATGACTCATTATTAATGTTCTTCAGTGAATACAACAATAGATTCTTAAAGAGTCTAGAAAACAAAGATTTTAACTGTTTTAAAACCATTCTCTTGCGGCCTTGGATTCGCCAAAACACTACACCTTTTTGACACTAGCGTGCATACAATCACGACTTAGTGGTTAGGCAAGCCATCTGTTTACAGTCGACTCGATGGAACAGATTAATGATCTGCTTTGTGTTCTGGAACAATAAAGCTGTTCTGTTTATTGTGTGATTGTAAGTTCTGTGTTGTATCTGATATAATACAGTTTGCAGGAATCGTTAACACAGCTGAAAACCAAGTTAAATATGTCACGAAGCATACATCTATTTGGGCTAGGTACATAATTAAACATGGTTCATAGTAGTGTTGTTTTATATATCCTACTGAAACATCTGTCAAAAATGCTTTTGCACAAAATTGTCTTCTTTGAGCCGTGTTTGAGTTATTCAGTGATTATTGTTTTTGTAGACTTGAATATTGTGTACTTTATTGGGCACTTTTAATAAGCATTAAGTAAGCATTGCCATAAATCAATATGAGGAGGTTTAAGATTGTGTAAATTAGATTATTTTAATGTTCAGTTACCCCTCTGAAAGTGTAGAGATAGGGCGGGTCTACACTAAGCGTATTACCGGCAAAACTGTATTGCGTTCACATTGTGCAGATTTTCGGCATCTATGTGCGTATTTTGTTTAGAGGTCTTCAGTTTGTGTCTAACAGTTGAAGTTGTATGTTTTCTAAAATAAAATTTGTTTGCGCTTTGGACTTACTTCGACGACCCACCTGCAGACAGTGCGGAATCCATCCTTATTATGAAGGAAACCCAAGTGAATGGTTTCCGGTGTTTTACATCCGAAAACAACTGCATGTTTAAAAAATATATATTGCCGAATATTATCGATTTGAATAATTTTCACACGCTTGGTTCGATAATGGTGGTTATCCGTGTACAAGTTCAATAACCTTGCCCTTATCAAAAATTTTCACAAATTTAAAAAACAACTGCAAATAAGCTACTGATAATCCACACTACTGTGTGAATGCTCGATCGAAAATGCACGTGTTGTCCATTAACTTCCCGGTATAGTCCAGGCAACGAAGACAAAAAAAGGGCAAATAGAGGAAAAAATTCATGTAGAAGTCAATTTTGGCACAGTTGTAATGGAAGGTGTCCTTAACAACATACTAAGAGTACAGATGGATAGGAGTGGAGCTAACGTCCCGGGGGCCCCCCAAAGGTCTTTTTTTTCAGTGTTTCGTAAATAACTCGAAAACTACTGTCTCTAGCGAAAACATGTTCCAATACTAAGTTAATCTACATAAAATGTTCTACAAAATAGGTCTGGTGTTGTTCACAATTCTTGCAGAAGAGAAACTTCAGAAGTGACTCAATTCTTCAGGTTTATGAGAGAAATTCTTTCTGAACAGTCTGGACATCACGTGATGCCTCGTCCTTGCGTAAGTGTTTTTTTTTCTGCACAGAGACATATGACGAAGAGAAGGAGGGAAAACCCGTATGCTAGGCGTCTAACAATTTTTAATGTTCGTACAACTACGTTTCAAAATGCCATTACCGTTCGTGGGCGGAAAGGAAGGATGAGCGGGGAAACGATGCCGATGTATTAATTAAGACGTATCTGCACTGTTGGTGATCTACATGCAGCAGATGCAATATACAATAAGGATTGATTGCTACAAAAGATTCTTGTTAACCTTTACTCCTTCAAAAAGAAAAGCTGTACGTCCTCAAGATGAAGAGATTTTAGAAGCAATGGAACAAATCTACGACTACATCGAAGGGAATGATAGTTACCAATTTACTATGGACTAGTTGTTGGAACAGATTACGGGAGAACCACCACATGTGAAGACCATCAAAGAGGGAATTAGGGAAAAATATGGGGACCGAATAGTTTTCATTACACCAGACAAACTAGTCTCCTTTCGTAATTTTCTAAAACTATTGTAATATTATTCTCCGATCTTTTCTGAACACATAAAAAAAGGATCACAGGATGGGATCCTTTCTTTTCTGTTCACAGTATGGGTGAAAAGTCTGAGAATGGCTTAATATTTCGTATATAAGGAAAATTTAAAGGTAGATATGATTGAGGAACCTACTTTATGTAAAAATACTATTTTATTAAGATGTCAAAAGTTTCGTCCGCCATCTTGGACCCGCCATTTTGAATATAACTTTTTTTTAATAGAAAAGTGGTCATGTGATACATCATTTTATTGTAGAATTTTAACAGTAATAAACAAAAATAATAATAAATTTTAAATAATAAGTACATTAAAAATCCTTACCTATGAAAATTCAATGTTCAATACGCAGCAAAGAGTTAATGTGAAGATTATTAAAAGTAAGAAGTTTAATATACTTGATTTCATTTTTACATTAAATGATATGATTCAATGTAAATAAATGCAACGACCTTTATAACGGTTTGAAATATGGATATGCAGTTTAAACCATTGATTTTGTCTTACAATTCTACATTGAAATGATATATCACATGACCACTTTCCAATTATTATAAAAAGTTACATTCAAAATGACGGACTAAATTTTTTACATCTTAATGAGATAGTATTTTTACATAGAGTAGGTTTCTCAATCCCATCTACTTTTCAAATTTTCCTTACTTAAATATGTCATATACATAAACATAAATTTGTGTTTATTTATATTTACAAAATATATATATGCCCTAAAAATGCTTAGGACTTAATAGTGAAATACTCAGTACTTGGAGGGTAATTTTGAACAATAAACATTTCATTTTCAAGAATAAAAAAAGATGTTTTGATAATTTGTCATTCGCCCCCTCCATATCTCCTTAAGTATTGATCTTAGCAAAAAATGTAAAGAACCTTTTTCGTAGAAAATTTAATGTAGATTAATTTATTATATGAACATATTTTCGCTAGAGGCAGTAGTTTTCGGGTTATTAATGAAAAACTGAAAAAGGGACCTTTGGAGGGCCCCCGGGGCCTTAGCTCCATTCCTACCCATCAGTACTTTTAGTATGTTGTTAAGGACACCTTCCCCTACAACTGTGCCAAAATTGGCTTCTACATGAATTTTTTCCGCTATTTTTCCTTCGTTGCCTGGACTAGTAAGTAGATTTCGGCACCTGCATACTTACGTGCGTATTTCTGGCAGCATGCTGCGGGGTTGCGTGTTCTACGCATAGATGTGAACGCCAAATTTAAAACAATTTCGGCTTACCGAAATTACGCACCCGAAATATGCTTCTGTGGAATACGCATAGTGCAGACCCGCAATTAGAATAATTACTGAACCAGCACAGAAGTCGCCAAATTTTTACCAAATACAGTACCGTAAATTTCCCACTCGGCTGACACGGTGGGGGCTCGTTCTAAGAGACTGTTGTTTGTTGGAGGTGAAAAAAGAACAATAAAATTAGTGTGAAATGTAAAACTAATCTATTTTGAAAAACTTTAAAAGTAAACAATCTTTAAATCTTGCGAATATTTGTATATATTTCATGATTTAAATTAGTTTGCTTATATACACTGAATATATAATTGGCAATAATATTTTCATACTTTAAAAATTACTTCTATTAAAAATGATAAATGCTAAATATCTTGCAAACAATAATTTATTCATACTACGCTGTATAATCAATAAAATGTAGTTACACTGAACTATGAATTAAAATGCATGTTTCTTATGTATAATTATTAACACTATACAATGTCTTATGAATACTTTTCACTAAATGTAAAACTAATTCACTAGAAATAATAGGGCTATGTTAGGACTAAAATCTAAAAACTTTTTTTTTAATTGTTAATGTAGGCTACAAAATCTAAACACCATCTATCCTGTTACCTTATAAGATAGTGTCAATACAGGGATCTCGCTTCAATAAGCCGCCGGGCGCCTCAAACCATGTAGCCTAGAGTTCTTCAAAGATTTCGTAAATAAAGAAAAAACTCTATAAATGTATGTCAGCAAACGCTTCTTCTATTCGCCATTTTGTTTTACTAAATAATTTATTATTCTAGGACGGCTTATTATTCTAGGATTTCAAACTTGAAGTGGCCCTTGTCACTTTACTAATGTTAATGTAAAATTCGCAGCTTAATCCAATAAAAAATAGTGAATTTTTATAAAAAGCTCAAGAGTTAATTTGTGTAGCCTATTTAATTTCCTATCAAATAATATAACTATTAAAATTATCAAAGGGTAAAACCCTTAGTTACAAAGCGTCCATTAGTTGACTATGATAAATTATTAATCATATCGTTGACTTGGATACAAATACTCGAAAATTAGTTTAAAAAACAAACAAAAGTGTACGGTAGTTAATTTGCATGACCAATTAATTAAGGTGGATGCTATTTTACTGTTCCATATGAAATTAAACATTCTACTAAAGAATTTTCTTATAAAAATGAACTATTTTTTAATTGTTCTCATTTAAAATGTTTTAAGATTTTTTAAACTAGGTCTTTAAATTTATGAGTATTGTGCAAAGCTTTAACTCAATCGGTTAGGCCGTTCTAGAGATATAAATGATTCAGTAAACAAAATAAAAATGCCAGATACCTGGTAAAAGAAACATTGCCGGGCATATGTTTAAGGAAAGTTTTTTCTTTATTTTGACCTATCCAAAACCACCTGAATATATCCGCACATTGCAAAATCACCTATCTATTTTTCATTGACCACACCATGCGTATTACGGTTGTCGACATCTAATAAATGAAACCCTCCTTTATTTAAGTATACAATTATAACTTTATTGTTATCATCAACGCAATCTGTAGTATCTTTCAATTAACAGATTTCTCGCAATTATTTAATTATTACGTTTGACTGTTTAGAAAAGTAGCAATTAAATATTAGAAACTATTAAAAACCTTTTAATATACCACCATCAACAAATAGCCTACTCAATGTTTTATTTCCTTGTTCAAAATATTTTCAGCAGATTTACTATTAAATAAATATTTAATAAATTATAAATAAATATTTGCCCACTATTGGAGCATCTCATCGTATACGATTTTATTGGTTGAAATCTATACTATCTACCCTACATCTATACTAATATTATAAAGACGTAAAATTTGTTTGTTTGTATGTAGGGGGTTATCTTTGGAACTATTGAACCGATTGAAACAAGTTTTACCAATAAAAAGCTTCACTATGAGTAACATAGGCTATAATTCATTTTGATAAAAACATTTTTGATTTAATATTTGTAAATTTAGTCGGAAAAAATTCTTAGGTTAGGCCTAGATTGATGAACCAACGCATAGCAATCATTACCATAGCCACCATTTACATTCATTACCGTAGCAACCAATTGGATAAAATAACAGATAAAACAGCTGTTTGCTCTAATATTTCCATTAACACCTGATTTCAAACTTTGAAGCAATTATTTTGTACTTCTAACTTTTAGGTTAAGTTTTTATTAAAATTTAGACCTGAGCCTTGCTGGTTCTTTTAACCTTTATTATAACTGCTGTTATAAAATATACGAAATAATTTGGTTTTAACATTTAACATTATTTACCATCTTAGCTTTGGGGTTATTATTAATCCTAAAAATTTATTATAAAGAAAACATAAATTATTATGTGTATAAAATGCTCCAACGGGGTTGGCGTGCGGAGCACGCAGGGGTTTCCCCTAATACTAAATAAATGTATTGATTGATGAAACGTACATTTATTTCAAAGTAGTTTTTAAGTCGAACGGTCTGGAATTACTGTCTCGCTGTAATTTGATACTCTGGTTTATTTCTCAAAGCCAAGAAAAATGTTTTAGTGGTCAGTCTGTTTCAACCAACCGTTTGCGATTGATTACACGACGCAGTTTCTCTAAATTTCTCTTTCTGTAGTAAATAATATAATTGCACAATAGAAACAGTTAACCACTCGCTTTTTGTTTCTTGTTACACGTCTTCTTTTGGTGAACGATCACATCGGAAATTTCCAACAACTATTGATCGTTTTTGACCCCTGAGGCAGCCCTTTCGTAAGTTTGTTTCAAATTAGTGGGCGGGATTTAGATCCATAATAAATACGAAGGAACCGTGAAACAGCAATGGTTTGTCGGATTTGGTTACGACTATTATGGTAAGTTATTATGTAAGATACTGGGCAGGGATTCGTACTATCAAATTGGTGTTGATGAAAGTTGTCACAGGCCTTTCTAACAAATTATGTAGTTTACCACATTTATTTTCTCCCAATTTAAAGATGAGAAATAAACGATTTACACTTTATTTCACTTTGAGCGCTGTGAATTCAGACAAACTACTTATTATGATAGTTAGAACATCTGCTGATTCTCTCAAATATTTTCGTGTTTTTTTCACAATTTAGGTTATGTAACAACCAGTTTTGAACGTGCCACGACACAATCTATTATTTTGGTTACACAAAATTAGCATTTTAAATTGCCTGTTTTACAAAACATATTGCACACCCAAATTGACAAATTATGCAATTAGAAGATATATATATTATCCAGTTAAGTCCACACACATCTTCTGACCCACCCAAGAACTTTTGCAAGATTAATTATTTCGTTAGAAAACACAGATCTGTGGGAACCCACTCAAAAATGAGTCCATTGTGACCGAAACAATCAAAATACCCACTTGAATCTGTTTATACACTGGTCTAGCCTAAATTTACTACTATAACAAGAAAGTACCAGTAACTAAGTGAGACTATGTTAAACATTACAAAATACTGGATATATTTTAACGACACTACACGTATACAAACAGAACAAAATAAATACTCTAGAGGGTTCTAAAGAGGTGAAGATGTGTCTTTAATTGTTATGGCTACCAAAGCAGTCAAATATGAAAAAGCCGTATTATTTTTTAATCATTTTAATCTTTTTTCCTTTCTTGCAGTGCGAAATCAAATCGAAAATTCCCTTTATTTAACACTTGGGTTGTTAGCGATAATGTACTTTAATTAATATTTTCCATGTATTTGTCTGTTTAGTTAGTAAATTGTATGTGCACAACATTTTGTCAAAGTAATTGGACAGCTTCTTATCATACAAAGAGTTTTTGAATTTAAAAATGTCAAGTTATTTGTATTTTAAGTTGAAAGAAATACGTTTTCCTCTCGTCTTTGTCCGAAAGTTTAGTTTGTGGCTGCACCCTAATGAAAACATTACGATTAGGCCTACCTTAGATTAAGCAAGTAGGCCTATATACTTACAGTTTTGTAACTTTTTTTAAATCGAGTTATAATTAAAGACTGATGTCTAAAAATGTTTCTGTAAATACATTTAATATTTTTTTTAGTGTCAGAACAATTCAATACGACTACTTTCCTCGATTTAAACATAATAGGAGATAACACTTTAATATATTTAAAGATTCTGATTGCAAAGTGAGCTAACAATTACAACTATTTCTAAAAGTAGAATCGAAAAGTGCACATTTTGTTTATTGACTGAACAAATGAAATGTACCTATTACGAGTGTACAATCGGTATTGTGCACGTTTCATTGTTTATTACTTAACAATTCAATTAATATGTAGTTCAGTTTAGAGATAATATATTTTTCTCAGACACTTAAAATGTTACATTATGGCGAATGAACAAACATAAGGATTATCTTGTGCAGTATTTGTTTTAATATTTGCTTAGATTGTGTAATATTCTTAATTAATGATATACGTAATTGCGTATAATTTGCTTCTATATTCCAATCTCCCTTACATTATCGCTACAGAGCAGGCAAATACACATTAAGATGCTAAATAAAATATCAAGGTAGTTATATTTCTAAGTTTCAATTAATATCTGAAGTGTTTTACTGTTAAATCACTGCACCTTTGTCGTTAAGCCGCAATTATTGCATCATGATGCAACGGATGCCGTAATCAGGCGGGAACGGCCGAACGGAAGCAAAACATTCGCACAGAGATAATCCTCGAGAGTCCGTGAGAAGGAGAGAAAGTGTCATAAAATTATTTCATATACTGCAATAAAAGTTAATTCAGGTTAAGTTTCCTGAAATATTTAGAAATCGCTCTTTGACTGCCGTTAAAATTTCACCTGCAAGGTTGTTTCATTTTTGCAAGAGTAGATACGTTTTGTGTTTGGAACAAAATGCGTTACATCATTAATCCACGCACTGCGCTACTGAAGCACAATGTACCTTGCAAGAGAAACAGTATTAATGTTTTTTTTAAACTTTTATTATTTTACATTTTTTAATTTTCTCAAAAGTGTCAGCTAAAATTTGATATCTGATTGTCTTTCGTCGTTATACATTTTACTAAATTTTGTTGTTTACTTTTGTTTAAAGCTCTAATTTATGTTAAGAAAATGTAGTCCCTGTTTAGGTGAAATACCTCTTCCGGTTAACGGATTCGGTTAAAAAGTTGATCAATGTTTTGCCATTACCACATACAGATACAATGTTTAATGAGTACCACACTACAGAATTGTATTTACCTAACTCGTTGGGTTTTTGACTTGAGACACACTGTCATAATTTTAAAAAAATATTTTGTTTGTGTTTTGAGGTTTAACGTCGATATTCATTAGTCTTGGAGTAAATGATTTGTCAATTACAATACTTTCCTTGTATACAAAAAGTAAAAATCAGCTGCCATTAAATAAAATCCATTTTGGCTTCTAACTAAAAAAACAAAGTTAGATTTACAAAAATTACATTCAATAATTAATTGTGCTGAAAATTCGAAAAATTATAATCACTTTCCTTATGAGTTATATGTAGGCCTAATCATGCTTTAGAAAAAAATAGTCTATTATGGCATTTGTATAACATTTAGACATGATGTGGTTCTATTACTTTTATAGGGGGTATATCAAACTAAGGGAACTTCTGCGTGCTCACCCATTTTTTCACATATATTTTACAATTTCTTTTTTATTCAGGTATAGAATTACCAGTCAAAACCTCAAGGCTAAGAAGATAAATAATATTAAATGTATAAATTAAATCATTAGGTTTACGGTATAACAGGAGTTGTAATAAAGGTTAAAAATAACAAGCATACCTTGAGCCTACTCTTAAAACAAAAACCTAACCTAGACAGTAGCGGGATGCAAATAATTTTGAAATTAACGGAATGGAAGTTCCGCTGAGAAATATACTGCAAACCTATACAGAGGTGTAACAATAAACAGCTGATTATTGTACAAACACTGAGAATATTTAATCAGCTGAGCTCTGTATTTAAATGGAAAATTATCATTGATTTTAATTTTTACAGAACTTAAATGATTGAGACAAATAAAATTATTTGTATGTTTACCCTCACTCGATTACATATCTATACCTTTTCAAATTTATTTATAATACACAGGCAGTTAGTGCATAGTTTTCACGTAGTTTTACGTACTAGATCAAATTATATAATATGTGAATAAACCTAATACAGATAGTGCCAAGTAGCGTGAAGCGTCACTTGAGCATGCGCTGTAACGTCTTACCCTCTCCTACGCGACTGTGAGTCTTTAGTACAGTCACCACCAAAAAGTGTTGATATGCAATCAACATGACTACATAGCACACATGAATTAGGTAGGGCAGTCGGCTCTGACTGTACTCCACCGTGAGAGGGGAAATGTGGTGGGAGCCGGCGTAGGAGACTTGCACACCCCCTCTTCGCGCTCCATTCTAATTGGCGCTATCTGTACTGCAGGTTTTTTAACTTCCAGAAAAATAAGTATTGCACTTAACATAACACACTCGTTTAGTCTTCTCGACGTGTCTTCCCTACCATGATTTTATAATTGCGTTTTGTTGTATAGAATCTCATATAAAATATTCGTACAAAATGTGTTTTTCATTTAGTTTTCTCGGTTGGTGTGTAATTAGGTCAAAACAAGTGAATAACGAATTATATTTTTACTTCGTTTATTTAATTTGCAATAGCTAATAGTACGGAGTTTGTATATCAAATAAAATATCAGAATTTAATTAATCGTAAAAAAGATCCTCTCGAAATCTAAAATATCTAACGGTAAGCTCGTGTTAATTTTATATACGAATCAAACATTATGCGGGGGGAACTGCTACAGTTGGAATAATTTGTCTCATACCGTATATGTGACGTTCTGTCTATATCATGAAACTTATATATAAGTTTTTTCATTATATACCAAGCGTCTCACATATGTGACATCGTAACTTTAATTATTTATGATAGTTTTAAGGTAAGATTGAACAAAATGACATATTTTTTGTTGAACCTGATTACTAGCTATCGATGTACGCTACTTCCAAGCTATAAACAACAAAATCATAACTACTGAGCCTTGAATACAATTCGATAATTAAGTAAACAATGAAAATAGCCTACACCACTGCGTTAAAATCCAACTACATCAGGACCTAGTCTGCCTTAATTCACTCAGACCTAAAAGTTACCCGCTAAAATTACTTTAGGCCTTTATTGTTAGGCTTCGTCAAATAAAATATTATTTGGCTACTAATACTTTCCAAATGAAACAGTATAATCTAGGTACCGGTACGTTCATTTGGATCATTCGGTTCGTCCGTTTAAATTCAATGTGACTTTATATTGAAAAGTGTTGGAAGATTGTCACTATTTTATGGTTGATTCGAACCAAATTATAGTTGTGGGTTCATGATAACAAACAGATTACTTGGAAAATTATTCTAAATGATTTTATTGTTTCGACTTATCAAAGGAAAGAAGAGAAACTATTGTGCTTATGTTTTCTTATTATCTATTTATCTTTATTATTATCTCTCTATGCTTCGACCCTAAAACTAATGTGAGTAAATACCCAACATGCTTTGTACCACGTTTACATAAGATGAAGGCTACTGCAGACACTAAAGACGTAACGCCATACGTGTAACTCTGTGGACAATAGTTTCTCCTGAGAACCAGCTTCAAACAAGGTCGTCATTTTGTTCTGGTTACTGTGACGGATTTAGCGGGAGTCGCTGCCCTTCCTGGCGTGAGCATGGCATTGTTCCATCTTCAGGATACCCATAACTTCCTGTACTGTCTTCAGCAACTACTGGAAATACTGCTCCTAAAAGTAGTGTGCTACATTTACCAGTGCCATTTTTATCTCAAGCGATCATTAATCATCGCCTCATTTTAAACAACTTGTGGATACAAACATTTTTGTTTAATAAAATATATATATTTTCCAGTTTTTAAAACGTTGACTCATTGAAATTTATTTACAAAAATGCTGACAACAATGCTATATTATTTCTAAAGAAGCGTCCACCCGTGTCTTAAAAGGGAACTATTAGGATCATTTTGAAATAAAAAATCAGAAGTGATCTCCCATTGTCTTTATCGGTTAGGCCGATGGTGAAATGGTTTAGGCCTACTCTCAAGTAAGGTCGTCACTTATAATGTGTGGTCTACTTTGATTGAAACTATGTGTTATGCATCCAATCAAATGTTCTCGATTACATTTAAAATTCATCTGAAGAAAATTGAGTATAGATGTGTTCAGGTAAAGTACCTCTTTCTCTTGTCGGAGATGGGCCAAAGTTTTTGTAGTAGATCAACACCCAAATTTAATCCAAATTAATCTTGAGTTTAGAAACAGATAAAAAGAATAATTTCCCGAATGTTTTTTTGGAGTCATCAAAATTAATAGGTAGATATTTTGTCAATTACAACATTTTATTTATTTATTTACTTTTTAGGAAAGTAAAAAGTAGAACATTACAGCGAGCAAATTATTGACATTAATTTTATGAATAATGGTGAAGGTCCATTAATATATAGACACATTTACATACTGCCAAAACAATGAGCATTTGGACATTACTCATTTTGTCTGGAAATGTCGTTTTAAATCCGTAAATACTACTGTGTTACCGCAGTAAGTATGATTTTAATAAAAATAATTAAACAACTTAAATATAGGATAGTTAAAAAATCAATTGGTATAAAAAGGCAGTTTAAAAAATGAGTTTACCATAATTTTTAGTTATTTTTTTTTTTAAATGTCAAGAAGTTTAATGCATTCAGCGTTGTTTTTACAGGGTGATCTAACATACCTAAGGTGGTCCTTTATATATCTGTATTATATTGTATCTATTTCCCAAAGTCAAATTGTTGAAAAAACTTGCTCATGATTTGATTTATGTCTCGCTCTAACGAACTGTCAAAGTCTGAATAATAACATCTAAATACAAAATTGTTTTTTGCAGAACGAAGTTTTAGGTTCATGTATTGTGTCTTTTCTAATTTCTGTTAATAATGTTTAGTTCTTCTATTACAACCCCGTTTTAGAAAATAAAGAACACTTGAAGGTCATACGTGAACATTCATTATCTCTAGCAATAAAAAAACAAGACCTAGAAAGTAGGTGACAGATTTGGTTTCAGGGTCTCTATAACATTGCAGGAAGTACGATTTCTTTAAAACTGGGGAAGTCAAAGTCGAAATCAATGTTTAAACTATAAGAAGCTGAGAAAAGGATATTGCATAGTAATAATAACAACTAAGACTTTGTTTAAGGTCGAGGTTAGAACCCTCTCTTCAGCTTAACGCCACATAAAAATAAAAATCTAATAATCCTTTGAACGTGCATATACTATTCGGTTTACAGATTTAGCGAACTGCACGCGGCTATGTAATGATTTAAAGTTTCTATATTTAGTTTCATAACAACAGAATGTCAAAGCGAAATATTATTTATAAATTCCCTTCCTACGATGTGAAATTGTAAACATTGTTTACCCCTTTCTAGTCCTTTTAGCACTGATGTTTGAGACAAAAACAAACCGTAAATAAAATACGAATCTTAAACAGTCATTTTGAGTACTTTTTAATTTAATCTGAACCAAGCAGTATTGTCTTTTGTAATTAGCTAGGCCTGTACTAGGCTACCGACTATATTTAACATGAAGTAAATAACATTGGTGAAACATTTTCTTCACTTAGTAATTAAATGCCATCAGCTTTTAATCATTGTAAAACATAGGCGTTGTCGAGGATAACATTGAAATGTCCATTTGTAATGTCTATTGTCTACATAATATACAATTATTGTACCCACACGATGTTTACTTAGGCTTAGGTTTGTGTGTAATCATATATATCCGGGCATTGTAGAGACGTGGAAGGAAGATGAAATCTGTCCCACGTCTTTCCTCCTACTGTACCTTGTCTTGCTTCTGCAATCGGTATTAAAGTATTCCATTTCACTTTTACAATTTGTGAATGATTATGAAATAGTTCCAATAATTTGGTTCGATTTAACTTGGTTGTAATGTAGTAAAGTAAATTAATAATAGGGATAAATAAGCCAGTTACGTTATGATGGTTTCGGTTCTGGGATTTTAGTTTCGTCGAATCACCGGTCACGAAATAAAGCATGCAATTTTATTTTTACTAGACTGGTCTTAATACCCAGTTTCATCCTGGTAAATTAGGTCGCACTTTTAAGACTTGTTCTGGGAGAATAAAGTTTTTTTTTTTTGGAAGGGGAGGAATCTTCTTATAGAGACCTCTCAGCCAGCCTGAGAGGTACTGTGGGACTCGATCCGCTGCCGCGCGGACCCACTACCCACTAAACCATCCCCCTCTCCCCAAACTGCTCACAGGGGAGGAGTAACAGAGTCTAGGGAATATCCCTAATGACTGTAAGAGTCAATCTGAAACATAACAAAATCTCATTAATGGTGTAGCGGTGGCGGTCTTGAAGATGTCTCTACTCGAGACCAGCCATCAACGGGATCTAAGATCCATGCCTAAAACATCACTGGCATACTGGGGGTCCCGGAGCTCCGATGAAGGCACGATCCCGAGAACGAGTGAAGAAGTCGGGCTGGAACAGAAGAAGAAACGAGAGAAAATCAATACCCGAGACCGGGCCGGCAGCAGAGCAGCTTGACCCGTACCTAAACAG
>JAGFPH010000226.1:258953-322634 GCA_018207615.1 Philaenus spumarius | reverse complement strand
ATCCCGGAGCTACGATGAAGGCCCGACTCGAGTTCCGAAGTGAAGAGCTGCTGAAACAAGTAATACAATGAATTAGCGCTTGAAGAAATCGCTACCCGCAGCCCGACCGACAGTCGGACTACGGGAGACTGGAGAAAGAGTCGGCCGGCGTTGTGTGGTGATCGTCCGTCGAAGAAGAGTGCATTGTATGGGTGACTACGCTGCCCGCAGTAACCAACATCAGGTACCAGGAGAGACTCCCCAATGAAGGCGTCTGCCAGCGACGATGAGTGTGCGTCCGTTAGTCGTGTTCGATGTGAAGCGCTCCCCGTGATAAAAACCATCCTCGGAACTTCAAGGGCCGTCCGAAAACATCACTGGACGTGTCTCTCGAGAAGAGCAGAAGAAGGCACCACCCCGGGTCCTGCTGTGTTGTGTAGTCGTCCGTGTCCTGAAGTGAAGTGGAGTGGAGAATAAAGATAAATGCAATAACCATATCTACCACAATACCAACAAAAATAGTTGCTTTACTATTTCGATCTGTCAAATATAATTATAATAAATCATATTAAATACAATTCAATAATCCTCTACTCATCCTACAATCTCTCCTTTCACGTAAATAGTGATGAGCCAATGCAAGACCACAATTTGGGTCGGTGTTGGTCTCGTATACAGTCTCAGTATTACCTCAAGAGTTTTTTTTTTTTAAATATATAGGCTCTATATTTTTGTGTAAGTGGGTATTTTGAAAATTTTAAGTTATTTCAAGTAAAACATTCTTATTATAGGGTGTCATATAGATAGGTATGTACTGTTCTGGGGAAATTTTGCCGACAATTATTTAATACGTTATCATAATTATTATACGAGTCGGCTATATAATTAACTAGCTGGCTCGATCCGGCTTTGCACGGATAGACATATCAAAGTTAAATGTATATTAAAAAAAATCAATAAATATATTATGTATGTATTTCTTATGGGGATTTTTAGTAATTTTGACCCCCCAAACGCCCCCTAAAATTTCGGTTTTTTTTAAAAACCCTTTCTTAGCGAGCACCTAGGGCCCTAGAGGAAGCTACACACAAAATTTCATTCCAATCTGTTCGGTGGTTTTTGAGATTTCGTGATGAGTGAGTGGTTATTTGGATTGTATATATATAGATTGAATCGCCTCTTGCTGATAAAGCAGCGTAAGTAAGGAAGGCTTAATAAGATAAAACATTTATCTTGATATACTCTATTTAATTGATACATAGCCGATGACACTTGGATAACAATAAATCGAAAAAGTTTCGTCAAAATCTGATTAGTTTAGAAGGTAAATGAATTAAATTTTGGGATTATTAAGCATTATTTTGTTATACTATGTAGTTGGAATTAGTTTTGGCATTATTTGTATGTATACAAACAATATAATGTGAAGAAGACTTCGTGCGTCCTACTAAATGCTTGACGAGACATTTTATTTCCTGTATTTAATAGCATGTCGAGATGGTATTTAGTGTGTGACATTATACTTTGAATACCGTTATCAAATACATAAAATACACGCAATTGTATTATATCTAGGTTGCCTTTATTGAGATGCATTATAGCCATTTTACAATATATCGGCCGGCCATTTTACTCCGCACTAACATAAACTAATGTCCCATAGCTGTCTTTGTTCCGCGGTCGTCTATTTTATGTGTAACTGATAATACTTGGAATCAGTGCGAGTTTCTTGTTTCCGTTATCTAAAAACGTGAGCCACGACATTGACAAAGACCGAGGTCTGCGATAGCAGATAGCAGAAAGTAAGATTTCTCCAGGTTGAATCGAATTAATTGCATTAATTGTCAAAAGAAAGCGGTGAAACTCTTGTTATCATTGCAAACAGGAGATTATTGCGACGTTGGAATTGGATAAATCCTTGTAAAATATACTCTGAAAATAATAGTTCTGCGAGGAAATATCTTAGCTTATAACATTTTACAACACATGCCAACTGAACAAAACATACAGCATCACCGCCTCTCTATCATTTTAATCATAAAATTCGAATAATTTGGAAAATATGCCAACAATATTTAAATTCTATCAGAAATATTTGTATTAAATTTCTCTTTTTTTATGTTTTAAAAGTGGCAATAGAATTATACTGCAATTAGGGGCTCTGCTCCTGAACGCTTCACGTCCCAACCCCGCCTCGGCCTTCGGCCTCAGACGGCCGCTTCGCTTCGCTCGCAGTTGGAAAATTCGCTAAAGAATCTCGTTAATCTTTGGCTCGTTTGTACATAGGTGACCGAGCATAAATCAGCTGTTTCATTTGGCAGCTGACTCAAACTCATTAAGCATTATCTTCATAAGATTAACATGGGAAATTTGAAGGATTGTGTGCCGGAGCTCCTTCTCGGGTGAATAGCGGCTAAACGGATGATTGGATCTTAAATCTGATGGAAAATTGTTAGTTTGAAATTTAATTTTCTACAACTTTTGTATTTAAAATTTTTTGCTGTCTCTTACCGTTTTCTTACAAAACGCGAACAAAGTGGAAAAAAAAAATTTTAATCTTTCCCGACCAAAAGGTGCTTTCAAAATTAAAAATATTAACTTTTAGCAATTTTTCTGAAAGTTTCTCGTCGATAGCTTTAATTCAAGTATGAGGTCGAGGGTTCGTTTACGGGAAGTGCCTCATAGTTTATGTCAGTGAATAGTAAACCCGTCTTAAGTCGTTGGGCGGAGCCTCCCTTCTCGGACGAATAGTGGTTAAATGGATGATTGGATCTTATCTGACGAAAAATCTCTGTTTGAAATTAAACTTTCTACAATTTTTGTATTTAACATTTTTTGCTATCTGCTACCGTTTTCTTACAAAATGCGCTCAAAGTGAAAAAATGAAAAAAAAAATCTAAAAAACATTTACCTCCTAAAAGGTGCTTTCAAAATTAAAAAATGTTAAATTCTCGTCGAGAGCTTTAATCCAAGTATAAGGTTGAGGGGGGTACGATTACGGGAAGTGCCTCCTAATTAATGTCAGTGAATCAGTGTTACCGTCTAGCTTTATATAAGTAGATGACTTGGGATAATTTTATTGATAATTTAAGATGTTAAATCTTAAAAATTATGATATAGTAAGAATCAAATCGAAAGAATGTTTTGTTTATATTTATACAATTACTCCACTATAGAAATAATCTAGTTCGGCAGTATCACCTCACAAACAAGGTAAATTAATTAGTATTAAATAATCTAGATAATTTACATCCTTTAAAATCCGCTGAATTGAAATAACTATAACAATTATATTTTGAATATCATACTAAGAAAATTTAACTAGTTAGACCATAATATGAAATGTTTCTGGCTGAACCATGGTCATTATATTTGTTGACTTAGTTTACAATTACCAATTTCCAAAAACATAATATATATGGAATTTGAACCCTTCAAGGATTTAATTTTATAAACATATGAAGTTCTTTTACATATTTATTTGTTCTTCGTAAATGGTATCTTGACCGAAACCAGTATTTCTCCTCTTTATCCCCCCCCCCCCCCCCCCCCCCCCCCCGATCGATTGATAACACACGAGGTTAATATTTTGTTGTATTAAATAACCAATAACTGAGTTTATTTTAACCAAAAATTTAGATACTTCTCTATACAAATACATCACTTAAAAATGAAAGACTACAAGTAAATAGTAAAGCCGATGTATTATTTATTTCGTATTTAATTATTTTAATTACTAAGGATAACTAGCTGACCCGTGCAAATATTTCGCAAGTTAGGAGTACTTACCTGATTCAATATATTGATTTAATTAAGTAAATTACTACGTTTATTTATTTACGTTGGTTTAATTTGATTGATTTGTGTGATAGATTACACTTGCATATAGAATGTAAACAATCTTACTAATAGCTGTCGTGTTAGTTAAACAGATTGTTAATAGATGGCACCTTTCATTAGGAATCATATGAAGTATAATATACAAGTTTTTTAAATCAATTCTTGTAACGAAAACATGAATTTTAAGCTGTTTGTCTATTTTTCGTCATTAGCGGGGAACGTAAGCTTTAAAATGAAGCTGGAATAATTCATTTTGATGAAGAATTGAGGGAGACATCGCTTAGCGACAAAAAAAAAACACCTTTGAGAACTAATATATAAGGATTGTAAAATAATCGTAGTCAATTAGATTTAAATAACATCAATCGATTGAGAACCCACAAAATCTCAAAACAAAATATGTAAATATTGTCTATACTGTATTTGGAATTTACCTTATTTTAATTCATATTTATTTTTACAAATATGCCTATACTTTGTCTGCATGCATCAAAATATAGTGTTTGTATGGAATAATATACATGTTTTAAACCAAAAATGTAATTACTGTTCTGATGTAATAAAATAAAATTACAAAATGTATAGGCCTATTAATGAATTGAGTAAACAGATTAAATTTCCTTATAGGTATGCCTACTACAAAATGAAATGTAACCACTGCTGCCTCAATCATTTAAAACCGTATTCATTCCTGTGTCGAATAATACTCTAATAATATTGTTGAAATAAAATATAGTAGTACAATCTTCTTTGGTTACAATTACAAAACTACATGTTTTCCTTTTAAAAATTTGTAAATATAGTTGTAAAATTATTTTGTTTGCCTCAATTTACTTTACATTCGGTATTTTTGTTCACACCCTAACTGTATTATTTTTATAATTTAAAAAAATCCTACCATCCAGTGAATTTCTACTTTTTTTTTAAACAACAGTTTTTTCCGATTAAATAGTATTTCAATTCATCCAGACAGCTGCGCGCGGTGTAGCTCAGTTCACAGCGGCGACGTCATATGCTAGGATTTGGTAGTTCGAATCTAGATTTGGTTTTGACTATTTCAATGAGTCCACTCCCCGTTTTCATTAAACTGGCAAAAAGTAAAGACGTATAACAAAATTAATCAAATAAAAACAATCAATTATTCAATCAGCATGTCGTTGAGGTATTACTAGCCACATACTGATTGATTCTGAAAAAAAATATAATTTAAAAGATATTACCTTGTTTGTTAATTACTTTAAAATACATCATTTAACTGTTTTATCATGTTTCCAACAAATAAAACACTTGTAAACTACTATGGCTTAATTATTTTTTCTTTAAATAATAAAAATATGAACTAGAGAACTATATTTTGAAATACATTTGCCTTTTAATTGCTATTTATTAGTAACTTGGAGCAGTAACAAATCAGGGTTGAATAAAACCTGACATGGGATGGAATCCGTCTCCCGAGCGCCGAGTCTCCTCAGCACCGTGTCTCTTCAGCGCCGGGCGGGCTACCTGGCATAAGCTGACAGTTTTGACAGCCGAATTGGAAATCACAAAAGCAACGAACTGTGGTAATGGCGTGAGCCTAACTGAGCATAGAAGATGATCAGCACTGGAATGACGCAAATTTTGCATACCGTACTTGCAGACATTACCTAACCTAATTACATTATAAGATATGCAAACAGTTTGCGGGGTGGCTCTGCACCTGGCTACGATGGCATCTCAGCGTCCCTTCTTAAGGACAACATTGGTCTGTTTATGAAGCCTTTACTTCACATAACAAACTTAAGTATTGAGTCAGGAATATTTCCTGATATATATAAAACTGCTATGGTTTTCCCTCTTTTTAAAACTAACGACAAATCGGAAAAAAATAATTATCGTCCTATATCTCTATTAAGCGTGTTTTCAAAAATTATTGAAAAAATCGTTAAAGACCAGCTAATTTCATATTTAAACAAACACAAAATTCTAACGCGTTGTCAGTACGGCTTTAGACGAGACAGAGGGATATCTGATGCCCTGTTTGATTTGACCAGCAACATCAATGATGTTATTAGCAGTAATAGGCGTAGCATTGTGGTTTTTTTGGATCTTGCTAAAGCGTTTGACTCTGTTGACAGGGAGAAACTTCTTCGCAAATTGAAATTAATCGGTTGTAGAAGAAAGTCTTACTCGTGGTTTGAAAGCTACCTGTCCAATAGGAGACAGATTGTTTCTATATGTGGGGTAAACAGTGATAGTTGTTCTGTAAACTATGGGGTGGTTCAGGGAAGTACTCTGGGGCCGCTTTTGTTCTTGATTTATATAAACAATTTGAACAAATTAAATATTGAGGGCAAATTCTTTCTTTTTGCTGATGATACGGCTATATTATTTGAAGGGGAAACTTGGGAAGAAGTACAGGAAAAGGCATTGAGGGGTTTGGCTTCCGTAAAAAAGTGGTTTGACCAAAACGTGTTAACTCTTAATGTTTCTAAAACTAAATTTCTGCCGATTTCACCGAGAGCTTGCACTGATCTAAATCTAAATTCTTTAAAACTACATTCTTGTGGTGATTATCTAAACAAGGTATGTTTGTGCGAACATATTGAAAGCACTGATTGTTATAAGTATCTTGGAGTAATGTTTGATAAACGGATGAAATGGACTGAACATGTCAAATATGTAAAGCAAAAAACACGCAAACTAATCTATGTTTTTAAACATCTTAGTGAAATCCTAAATGTTCAAGAGCTGAAACTATCTTATTATGCATATTGTCAATCATTATTTATGGGGGGAATAATAGCCTGGGGGGGTGCCTTTAAAACAATTCTTGAACCTCTTAACATAATTCAAAAATCTATACTTAAAGCTGCATTGCGTAAAGGCCGTTGTTTTTCTACTGAGACACTTTTTGACGAATTTAAGGTTATGAATCTTAGACAAATTTATGTCAAAACTCTTGCAATTTATATTTTTAAAAACTACCGAGTTATTTTCGAAATTACCGATCATCAACGTTTGACACGCAGCTCAAAGTCACTTGGAATTTTAAATAAAAAATTAAGTAAGACTTTCTCGGTCACGAATTCACATTACATAGCTCATGTTTTATATAGGAATCTACCTGACCACTTACGTATGTTTAATAACTTTAAACTTCAGACATTTAAGAAACATATTACAAATTGGCTTCTGGAATTGGGAAGGGACGGTACTGAGAATGTCATTGTATCCATCTACAGGTAGCAAATATATTTACCCTTGTTTATTGCACTACCTTATCTCTCTCGCTATTATTGATTCTCGTGTGTTGAAGCAGTAACTATTTGTTGACCCGGGTTGTTTTGGTCTGATATGGACTTGGATTCCTCCGTTTGGCACTTCCCACTCTACTCTACCTCTATTGTTTTTATATTATAAAACTTTAATATAGATCAATAAATATATTATGTCTTCCTTGTTGGATTTTTAGATGCGACTCGTGCCTACGCACAGGCTAAGCCTATGTGGGCACAATTTCCGTGATATTATTATACATTTTTTCTGTATTATATTTAAGGAAATATAAATTGAATTGAATTGAATTGAATACTCCTTGAATCCTAAAGTAACATTGTGTTTTTAGTTTAATAAAAATATGACAAATATTACACCTTCACAGATTAAACTCATTAAGCCCGGCATTAAAGATATTAACCCTCCTCACTTCTGCATCACTGAGCAGACGCTTTGATAATTTATGGCCTCGGCGCTGAGGAGACTAATTTGCCCTCGGTGCTGGGAGACTCGGAGCTGGGGAGACGACACCCATGGGATGCGGTTGGGCTTAATTGGTTTAGTTCTTATTATAATTGGGTTAAATTTTTAAGTTTGGGTTAGGGGAAGTTAAATATTTTTTTATTGAATCCCCTCTCTCTCCTCCCTCCCTATGAATTTGAATTGTGAACAGTGACAGAATCAGAGTTTTTGAAATTCTTTTGAGTCTCCAGTAATAAATGAGGAAATTTTTTAATTTGACACCTTGTAAATATCAATTAACAGTGTTCTGCAACCCTTTTTTAATTGTCTTAGTTACTAAGAAACACCCGAGCCCTAAGCTCTATAGCTTGAGATATATAGGCCTGGTATACGTATATTTGTTGTAGATTACAAAATATATTTAAGGGTCTGCTGTAGTGGCGGCCATCTTGGATTTTTATCCCATAAGAGCAATGTTAAATTTCAAACCATTTATTTAGTTTACTTTTTATCATAAAATTGTTTGCAAGGTCTCATTTTAAGCACAGTCACAATACGCATCCGTCTTGCAATTTACATTTTTTAAATGCTTTTTATTTGTTTTATAATTGACATTTTGTAAGTACAAAGTTTGAATTTTTTTCCTAACACAATAAAAAATTGATAATGAAAAATAATTTGCAAGCCGGATCCGAAATTTTATAAAGAATATTCAGTTTTTTTTCAACACTCAATTACAAAAGATAGACTTATAAAATGGTTTGAAATGAGGCAATGTCAAAGCGTTCAGCTGCAAGAAATTGCACTGTTTAGATAGGGATACAGTGAGAAGCGGTTGCGTTTCCGGTTGCTTTCTCGTTTACTGGAGCAGACCCTTAATAATACAAAATGCGGTATACATTACAATGGACCTAACTTAAAAGTTTGATGAGCCTAAATGTACATTATATGACGCTTATCATGATTAAAATTTTGCAGGCGACCTTTCTTCATTGCTTTCTTAAATAAATAATTTAATATGGTATTTCATGACCATTTTAAAATAATGCATTACCGATCGTGCCATATCCAATTACAATAGTATCGCTTTATTTTTTGTCATAACTTTATAACTTGTTAACCGAATTAATTTTTATACCAAATTACTAAGATAATTTCAACATGGTTCACAAGCTAATCGTCACGTTAAAAAATAAAATTTTAAATTAACAAATTTCAACAAACTTTTTGGTTTAAACTTTCACTTTTTATTCAAATTAATTAGAGTCTTAAATAGTTTAACGGAGTTTTGTCACGTAACTTAATCGTTTATTACTGATTCTCAAATTTTAGAATTTCTATGAATGTAACTCCACTACTATAGTAGTGGCACTTGCCAGATGTCCCGCGTTAAAAGAATCTTCCAACTTTAGGATCGAATATCCGCCTCTTTTAGAACGTTGAATTAAACGTTGAACGCATTGTTTGACTTGGTACCATATGAAAACCTTGGCCCAACTTCTAAAAACGTCGTTGAACAAGCGTTAGACGCTTAGCGTGGTCTTCAGCATTTCTCCTTGCACAAAATGTGACCAGAGGAGAAATCAACATAAAGTTTTCAACTTTATACTAGGGTATTGATTGGGTTGTGATACGTCTTTCGTAAACTTGTTATGCAAGTCTATAAAATATCTATTAAATATTTGTTGCACTACTCTACGGAGAGTCGATAGTAGGTAGTTTTAATCATATTGTTGTTGTTAATAGTGTGTTACGTCACAATAACCTAGTGAAGATTGTAAGGTTGTTAGCTATCAATAATTTAAAGCAGTTATCACAATGACCTTGAGTTCGACTTTGCAGTAGATAGTAACATAACTGCTATAATGCATTATCAAATATATAAAACTTTTAACACTTTACTACTGTACTTTCATTTGGAAAAGATTAATATAGCAAAGTGGAGGGAGACAGGCGGAGGCCAAAATTTAAATTCTAAAAATTAAAGATACGATTCTGTTACCCAGTATACATAAATTTATTTATTTTTTCATTATTTTAGCTCTGTAAATTATTTTTAGTTTTAACTTTATAAGTAGAGTAACTGCACATTAAAGTAAAAAAGGTGTTTATTCAAAAATTGATTCGCTGTTTCCCCACATACAAAGCGTTGCGGTCTTTTGGCATGATTGTTTTATTTCTAGGAGCTAAAAGAGTATTTATAACAGGATAATATTTCTTTTAAATTTATGTAGGCCTACAGAAATTTTTTGGCCTAAAACAAACTTGTTTCACATGAGAAAGGTTAGTTTACTCATTTAACCAAATTAGAAAGCGGGCAATTAAGCGAATTTTGGTATTTTTCTAAACATGCCAAATCAAGAGTAGTTGGGTTTAGGTTTGTAGTTTATAAACTTTAAAATTTGAATTTGTTTGTGAAATACAAAAATATTTCCGTTACAAATCACTACGATCACAAGTTTTGCGGCGGTACATATACAGACATAATATTTTATTTTAAAAGCAGCACGTCAATAATCCATAACATGAGAAAGTATTTGGTTAAGTATCATATAAGGGTTCTTGGTAATTAAATAGAAAATACTCCCCATAAGATCATTCTTTAACATAATTAGTACTATTATTTCAAAACTTAGAAAATAATGTATGGCTCTTTTAAGTACTCGTTCAAATGAATAAGGATGTTTCACTTTTTAAAGTACACAAAGTTTAAAAAAATTTATTAAACGCACTAATTTTAATTCATATTTTTTCCCATAAGACTCATATTAAAGAACAAATGAATCCCATGTAAATTTTTTATTTTAAATATTGAATAAATTTGTGGACAAAGTTGATTTAAAAAATTAAGCATTGACAAGTACAAATATGTTTAGGCCTAAAGTATCGGCAAAAGCGTTTTTACAATAATATGTTTAAAAAAGCCCCACTAGCATTAAAGCTTGTATATAGCTTGTATTTTTTATTTTTTTGTCCAGCGGGTTGTACTAGTAAACGGTTTTAATGTGGGTTTTTTTATTGAGAGCATTTGCATAAAATAAATTTTCCTATAATTTTCCATTAGAAGTTACAGTGTCATGCGAACAAAATATAACTCTTCGGTATACTATTTAATACAATGCTTGATCGTGATGTTGTAGCAAAGTATGTTCTCTATCATTTTACAAAACTTTAAAAATATTTTATACAGATAATATATATTGAACCAATCGTCTACATTGCTGCAGCTAATGTAGTGATTCCCTATCTATTTGTAAAATTAGAATTGTAAGATTTTCTGTGTGTTTCATATCAGGGCAAAGCCTTGTAATACTTTGGATTTATTGAAATTTGATGTTTTCAAAGTAGCCTGAGGGTTCCACATTTCTTGAATAACTTTGTATTGGCTTTAGTTTTGGCAAAACACAGCAATTAAATAAAAATTATAAAATAATCGTCTCAAAGTAAAGCAAAACTTGTTTTAAACTAGAGAATTTCATTGGTAATCAAATTAAAGTCAATAATTATTGTGGTTGGGTTTCTTTTGAAATCATGGATAATTGTCTATAGGCTAATAGTATATCTTCTTTATTTTTCAAGAACAATTCTGGAGAGTAAAATAAAATCAATAATAATCGAAACTAAAAATCTTTAACTAGTAATGCAAGTGTAGACTTGAACTCTCCCTTCCCTTGATGGGTGATAACAGTAGTTAACATTTCTCAAATCCTTTAAAAGATATAAAATCATTGGTGTTTTCATTTTCGAATTCTAAAGTTTGTTATTCAAACAAATATGTTACGCTGTCAGACAGGCCATTCACTAAAGCATATTTATTTTATTTTTTTGGGAGGGATGATACTAAATTTTGCCTACTCCTTATACAAATTTAAAACCTGCAAATTTTACTGAAGAAAGTAGATGCAATTTTTTTCTTAATTACGATTTACAAGTCTACAAGCGTATTTTAGGACTTAAACCCAAAATATAAATATTTATAAGCTTCACTAAAAGATGTCCTAGGAACTGACAGAAGCAACAATAGTTAAAAATCCAGTATAGAACGAGAATAAATAGTAGAAATTAAATTTGTGAGTCACAGTGTATAGTCATTTGATTAGTAAACTGATCTTCATTGGGACACTCCATTTCCACCTAAAGGCTAATCTGTAGAGCCTTCTACTTCATCAGTTACATTGATAAATTTACTCCATATCCATTGCAAAGTAATTGATTTACCAATACTACATTTACAAACCTTCAAAACTGTTTTGTTGATCTGTTGTTTAGATTTTATACACCTTCTGGGTCATAATCTTTTAAATAATGCTTAAATTATTTCACTTAAATAAGATTTGTAAATTTTTTAGTGTTCATAAATAATTGTTGCCTTTTTTCTTTTTAGAGTGACCTTTTGTAGTTCGTAAATTTAGTTATATCTGCTACATCTCAAAAGAACAAAGTAACATTTAAGCGTTGTAACTTTGGAATCTGTTTAAACTTTCTAAAGTCCAGCCTTTGTAATTACTACTAAATGGGATAATTTTCATGGTATTTTTACTACTTTTTTCATTGATTTTTTGGAAAAAAACAAATGCCTTTTTCTTATTTAAGTGGTTTAGTTGTTATGACGAATTCACTTTAACTAAGATAATTAGATAGTGGATAAAATTTGATGTCTAAATACAAAAATTTTCCTACGTTTCATTAAAACAATTTTAAAGCTTTCAACTGTTGTTTCAATTATTTCTGCACAGAATTAAAATACTTTCACTAACTAACCTTTGCCATGTAGCCTATGCCTTCAAGTTCAACCATGCAGTCATTTAGAAACTGCCCAGTCATCCATCTATATACCACTACCGCAATTTCACCTGTTGAAGTTTCAGAATTATACAACTCCTAACAGAAAGAACATGACATGAGCGAGTGCTACATAGACCATGCAAAATATTAATTTCTACAAAGTTGTTGTTAATATGCAACTTTTGTAGCTTACATTAAGATATTTCAGCCTAATAAAGGGGTTACAAGGTGAATATTGCAACGTTGCTTGGTTTCTTATTGGGCATAGTAACAAGCTATTATGATTTTTTGATTGAACAATTAATTTGTATACTTTGACTTTGATAAATGTTTTCTATTTATTCACTTATATATGAACGTTACAATTACTATATTAATAAACTTTGAAAGTTAGGCTTTTTTATTGCAATAAGTAACAATTCTTATTTAAAAGGATAATTATGTCCGTCCGTGTGACTTTTTTGTAATTCAAGTAGTTTACTTACTTTACATGACGCATTTAGGAAATAGTTCCATCTTCAGATTATCACCTGTATTAAAGACCTCAACAGAGCGATAATCTGAATATAGAACGAGTTCCGAAACGTGTCATGTAAATTAAATAACTACTTCAATTTCAAAAAAGTCATACAAACGGACATAATTATCCTTTTTAATCATCAGTGTCTTGGATAAAAACACATTGAGTTTTAAATTATTAGTTTATATTTCTTTCAGTAGAACAACTCTGCTCAGCTTGTAGGCTTAGTGAGCCAAAACTTGTGGAACACACCACTTATATTTTTGTGTATTTAAAAAAAGTTCCATTAAATTATGAAAATTTTACCACAGTTGTGGCCGTTCTTGCCAGACTTTTCTCTCAACTTTATTAAAACTTCATTATTAGTAATGCTGGTTAACTTTTCTAACCCATTCTTCCAAAATTAAGCCCTTGGTAGCAAAAAAAACGCCGCTATGAGCATGGTTTTGAATTTGGTTTTGCTTTGACAAGCTTTTTTCATTCTTGGTGATGATTGTGTTTTTCAATGTCTGTCTTTTGGTCTCAGAATTATACTGGAAGTTCCAGGTTTCATTAAAAGTGATTACTTTTTGAAGCAAGTGTTGGATCTTCAAAAAATTGCTCCAATATGTCAACTCAACATTCCTTGTAGCTTTTTTTACTCTTGGTACCAAAATCCTCGCTCAAAATTGTTCAAAGAGTCAGCTATTATTTTAATACCGAGACGGCGGTCTTTACGAACAATCTGACTGATTGTTTCTACATTTTCTTCAGTTCTTAAAGAACAAGGTCAAAATGTTAAACTCACAATTTGTTCTACTCTTAAACTTAGCATTTATCTGGGACACTATAGAAAACACAACTGAAGTAAATGGTGATTTACAATCAACTGTAATTCATATTTTTACTTGTTCAGACTTGGTCTTCAGGCATGCACTTATAACCAGTTTTGACAGGTTTGTGTATGAAGTGTAGTCACAGTATCTTTATTTAATATACTTTTTCTATCTCATACTATGCATTTGGTATTTCTTAAAACTATAATACCCATAGGTATTTTTAATAGCAATAAATTCATATTTATTAACTTTTATTTATGTTTAAAAGATTTAATTAACCTTTACAATTAATTTGTGTAGGAGCGGAGGAGCTTGAGTGAGTTGAACATGCGGGGGATGGATCGACCTGACGAAGAACCTGATCGCTCGGTTGATGTTGACCATTCAGCTCTTGTTGCAACATCCAGCTCGGCTCCAGTTACTGTTACGACCGTTCCTTTTCATTACCTTATCAACGAGCAAGCAAAGTCTATCATTGCGCTACAGGTGAGATATTAAACATCTATTAGATTAGCATTAATTCTTGCCCGTTTATATAAATATTTTCTGTATTTAAACAATGTGATGTATTCTTGTTATCATTAGAAATGAATAACATGATAGTAAATCCCCCGGAAATTTAAATATCAGCAATTCAATCTCCTCAGTAATTGTTTAACTTTTTCCTATATTGTTACTTGTAAGTACTTTTTATAATTTTAAGATAGAATGTAACTCTTCTTCCTTCAGTAAGTTTTTTAGAAGAAAAAGAAAGAAAGATTGAAGTATTTAAAGAAATATTTGAGTGCAATTTTGAAACTTCTCTACTAAAGACATCTAATAGTTTATAAACAACTCCTGCATTTTCAAACGGGTCGCCGGAATACTACCCCTCGGAAAACTACCCCCCCAAGCAGGTTCCTACGTCATTTTGACGTCAGAGATCGGGGGGTGGGGCAGTTTTCCAGTCACGCACACTCAAGTTTCGATGCGTTTTATAAAAAAAAAACTAGAGGACTAACCTAAACTGTTTAGTCACAGTATGTTACCGATAACAGTATAATTGTAGGAACCTGCTTGGGGGGGGTAGTATTCCGGCGACCCGCTTTTTCTAGGGGGGGTAGTATTCCAGTCGCGGACACGGCTCCCATATTGGTTAGTTGGCAGATTTCGTGACGTCACGTTTTACCTGGGGGGGGGTAGTATTCCGCATCACCTTTCAAACAACTTTTAACTATAAAGCATAAAAAGTGATTTTGAAGATTCTGCATCTTAAAAGTATAAAATAAAGCCTTTAGGATCACTTGTTTTGTCTCTGTCACAATCAATTTCCTCCTATAAGGATCACCCTGAAATTTTACAGAATTTTAAGCAGGCAACCTATAAATACGAGTATAGAGAACTAAACAAATATGTAACTATGAATTTTGTAATGGCCAAAGATTGGTCCCAAAAACATATACAGTATACAGTATATCATAAGATTTGTGACTTACCGTCTTCAATATTCCTATTCGTCGCTAAACGACGGCCGTTTCGGCTATTCAGCCATTTTCAAGTTTATCAGGTTTCCCTTCGTCACTTACACAAACACTTACACATAACTAACAGAACGATTACATAATAAATAAATAAACACATTTACACTCCCCTATTGCTTAAACTCGAGGTGAGCGACCACATACGTCGCTGTCCCGGTTCGCATGGTATGCAAGTTAATCGCCTGGAAGCGATGATGCGTTATCAACATGTGTCAATACGGTGTCGTATAACGCGTTAGATTCAAAATATAGTTTTTCATTTAATAAATAGTTTACTACTATCTATTTTATAGTTCTTATAAATTTTGAACTGTTCTAGCTCGTTTATCAACTTTCCCGTTTTACAACAATGTAATATTTTGAGGGTACCGTCTATGCTGGAGTAACCATGGTCATTCTGGATGATATGTTCGCCAATTTCTACTCGGTTTTTGTGAGGTTCGCACTTTGTTTGGCCGATGGAAGGTATTCTTTAAATCTTTTCTTAAAAGATCTTCCTATTTGCCCTATATATATTTTTGGACAATTACGAGATGATAACTGATATATTCCTGAGAATTCATATTTGTCTTTTAATTTGTTTGTATTACTTAAGTAACCTTTCAAATTATTTTTTGTTTTATAAGCGACCTTGTAGCCATGTCTGTTGAGGATATTACCAAGTGTGTGTTCAAGCGGCTTGTAGTAGTTAGTCGCCATAAATTTGTCCTTCTTTCTTTGTGACAATTCTTTATCTTTGTGTTTCCTGTTTTGTTTCTCGAGCAATCTATCTACAATTGAAACGTTGTAACCATTATTGGTGGCAATGCACCTAATTGTTTGCGTTCCTCTTGAAAGTCTGCTTCCGTCATGGGAATATTTCTTAATCTATTGATGAAACTGTTGTAAGCTGCCATTTTATGTGAAATTGGATGATCGGATGAGGCGTGGATTGTATGATCAGTGTGAGTCGGTTTCCTGTATATTTTGAAAAGGTATCTTTCCATCTAATTTGGTTATTGTGAGATCTAGATAATTGATGCTGTTATTAGTTTCTATTTCAGAGGTGAATTTCAAAGATGTGTGTATATTGTTTAAATATGTACAAAAATTCTGGATTTGTCTTGACGTGCCCTGATGTAAGACAATTATGTATCAACATATCTTGAAATCCGACCCTACTAACACTTTCAACCAACAAATAAAAATGGTTATAAAAAAGTGTAGGTATTTGCTGAGCAAAGCGGATAAAGCTTTTAACAAAATGATTAACCCTTAACAGCTCTACCCAAAATACACACACTTGGAAATATCCTCAACAGACATGGCTACAAGGTCGCTTATAAAACAAAAAATAATTTGAAGGGTTACTTAAGTAATACAAACAAATTAAAAGACAAATATGAAGGCTCAGGAGTATATCAGTTATCATCTTGTAATTGTCCAAAAATATATATAGGGCAAACAGGAAGTCTTATAAGAAAAGATTTAAACAAAGTGCGAACCTCACAAAAACCGAGTAGAAATTTGCCGAACATATCATCCAGAATGACCATGGTTACTCCAACATAGACGGTACCCTCGAAATATTACATCATTGTAAAAAGGGAGAGTTGATGAACGCGCTAGAACAGTTCGAAATTTACAAGAACTATAAAATAGATAGTAGTAAACTATTAAATGAAAAACTAAATTTTGAATCTAACGCGTTATACGACACCGTATTGACACATGTTGATAACGCATCATACCTTCCAGGCGATTAACTTGCATACCATCAGTGCGTACCGGGACAGTGTCGTATGTGGTCGCTCACCACGAGTTTAAGCAATACGGGCGTGTAAATGTGTTTTATTTATTTATTATGTAATCGTTGTGTTAGTTATGTGTAAGTGACAAAGGGAAACCTGATAAACTTGAAAATGGCTGAATAGCCGAAACGGCCGTCATTTAGCGACGAATAGGAATATTGAAGACGATAAGTCACAAATCTTATGATTTGATTAGTACCTAATCAATATTCGGAATGGCGATGAACAATTGTCACACAGTATATATTTTACATTATGTTTAAAAGTGCTTTAGGCATACTTAAGAATACCAGAACAATTTTTGTTTAGAATTTTGTGATGTGAAGTTTTTTTTAGTTCATTTCCCTGATTTTAAACAATAATGTAAATTTTATAAAACACATTTTGATTTTTCCTCTGTGAATAACAATACACTTTTACTTCCTGAATTTATGAATACTGACTGATTTAAATAATTATTGTTGCATGTTTACATAATATAGCAATATTTAGATGATTACACATGTTAATATTTTGTTACAGGAATTGCAGAATGAAGTCAGTGCCTTACTGGAGTTTAGGGATTTGGTTATGGAAACATTCCCCCACCTGCGCCAGAAGATGGTTTCATCGACTGCTCCACCAACACCATCTGGTATTCGACAGTATCATCAAGGCACAGTATCTCACATTCCTTTGGCAACATCTTTGCAAGGCAGCCCAAGTGGAAAGCCTCGGGACTGGGAACCAGGGATTCGTGTTAAAAGAAAACTGCACCAAAATTCAAGAGAGCAAGAAACATCAGTGCCATCGTTGGTACCTAGAAGTCGAAGCAATAGCCATGGGAAAGCACCTAAAAGTGGTGAAGTAAATAGTAGTAGTTCAGCTGGCAGCAGTGCTGTTCAGGATTCTGGTTTTTGTACTGAAAGTAAGGAGCACTGTTCTACTTCAAGTGCCGCAACTAATTCTACATCTAGAAAAACCGATCCTGAACATGAAGCTGAAGATGAACTTTGGAACCTCCTTGATTTAATACACAGAAAAGGGACTAAGTTAAGATTGGAGGTGGAATATTTGCAACATAAGTTCGATAAATGTGAATCTAATGATGGGAAAAGGCGGACTAGAAGTTTGAATGACCTTAGTACAGTCAGTGAAAATACACAAGGTAAAAGTGAGGGGGGAACTGTTTTGGATATTGAAGTTGAAGGTCTTAGACGTGAACGGGATCTGTTACTAGATAGAGTGACTGAAATGGAAGCTGAAAATTTAGCAAATCTAACTCAAACCAACCAACTTCTGGCTGAAATGGGAGTGTTAAACTCAGAGAAAAGGGATCTTGAAGACCAACTAAGAACAGCCATTTCAACTAAAGCTGAATTAAATTCTAGAATTCATGATTTGCATTTACAGTTTGTTAGTAGATCAGATAATAAATTTAGCAAAATTTTACACGCTCCAATAGCAAAAAGTGGTTCTAAAACAATATCAAATAGGTTAGCATCTAGTCAAATTTTAGTCGGGGGTAGTTCTTGTTTTACACCTGTTAAAAGATCATTATCAAATGAAGATTCCGTTTACAGCAGTGATAATGTAAATACAAGTTCCATTAAAGAATTGAATAGACTGAGACAACGTGAAGATCATCCTAATAGAATCAAAAGGACTAGTAAGGATTTGACTGTTTTAAAACCATCGGGTGAATACAGTGATGAATACAGTGGGTTAAAACTTAATCAAGATCTTCCAAATAGATTAAAAGATTCTAAAATTGATGATTCTGATATATCTGGTAAAGAGTTTGAGTTTTCGCCTAGATATTCATCTAGTGTGTCCACGGTTCCATTAGTAGAAAGTGTAAGTGTTAGTGCCAAGTGTGTTCACATATCAAATAAGCTGGGTACATTAGATGGTGTTGTAAGTTCACCTTCAAGTCAAATGAAGGGTGTTCCTCCTGATAAAGAGAAAGTAGCCGCCATTTTGAAGGAATTTAATGTTGTAGAACTACAAAGGCATCTGCTTACAACAACTTACGAGAATAAGGTAAGAATAAATTTCTTATTAATGAGAAAATATTAAATTACAATATTTATTCACAAATGAAAAACCTGGTACATATTTTTATCACACATCTAGCCTATAACAAGTATTTATCCTACCCATGTGAGTAATGAGTAATTTAGAGTTACTCTATTTTAAATAGAAAGATGAAACTTTGGCAGTGTCTTTGGATAATTAATAACCACTTTAACAAACTTTCAAGAAATTTTTAAAAATTTGCGGGATTGGTCCAATATTTTTGGAAAATTGTTTTTCGGCCATTTTGGATACGGTTGTGGTACCTTACTTTGCTTGGAAAAAAAATGTTTGTGATTTAAAGGAAAAAATGATGTTACAAAGCCCTATGATTACATTTAACATTTTGAATCCCCCCCTCAAATTGAAAGTTTGTAAAATTTAGAGACTTATATCTTATGACTAAACTGTAACAATAAAAAACTTTAATATTATATAATTTTTATTTCATTTAAACAATACAAAACTTAATAGGTTAACCAATAACCAGTTTCTCCTCTTTCCTTGTATTTTTAGGTGCCCATTTAAATCAATTTATTAGGTATTTAATTTGTCCCTATTTCTCTTCAATTCTGTTTTTGGGAATATTGTAAAATGTTAATGTCAAATAGAGAAATACAGAAGAAAATAGGAATTGGTGATAGCGTGATAGCTCATTTGGTAGAAAGACAAACTTTCAAAAGCCCGGCTATCATAGGTTTGAATCTGGCTAGTGACCTAGACTTTTCCCTGTGTTATTCATTCTGAAATCAACCATTCTTGAAGAGTCAATCAATTTGCTAAATATTTGTAATTCATGAGCATGGACATATTATTATTTATCAAAATGTAAAAACCATCAAGTTATGGTATTCATATGTTCCATCAATTAATATGTTTGTGAATTTTACAAGCGTTTACTTTCGGACAGTAATATTATCTCTCCTGTAATAAGCACTTTTTAATTGACTAAAAGTCGTTGAAACATGGTTTTTTGAAAGTGAAAATATCAAACATTTTCCGAGGTCCCCCACTTTGGTTGTGTACAATTGAAGTTCCGGCACCGGAAAAATTACAAACACACCCTTGATTAAAAAGGTTGACATGGTGAAACTAAAATAATTACAAAAAATATGTATCATCTTGGCTAATACAGATGGCAGCAATGTTTTTCTGATTATAATAAACAAATTAATATAATAAATAGGCTATACTTGTAAAAGATGATTCCAACACTCAACTATCTCTTAAACTAACTTGTAAGATTGAAATCAAACTATTTTGCAATAGTGCAGATCTCATATGACCTAACCTTTTTAATTTGTATAAGTTTAAAACAATTTGCTGTGAGAGTAATATTATTATTCTTTGGGTAGCCTAGTTTCACGATATTTCAATGCTTACAGGTTTTATTACTCATGTAATTAGCTTTGTGCCAAAGCTATCAGCTGGTATAATAAAATTGTAATCAGTTGTGACCATTCATAGAATGAATGGGTTTCTCCTTTCCTCTGGCCTAGTTAAATATTGCTTTGTTGAAGAGCATTATGTTCAAAATTCAACAAGATTGCACCATACGATTAGTAATAAGTTATATGTTAGATAATTTCCCATTACCGTCAACTTGTTATATTCTATAGCAGTTGTTGCATAATATAATATAAAACATTACAGAAAAATAATTTTAATGAAATGTAAAGTGGCTAATCAAAAAGATCCACCCCTATTCAAATTTACTATTTTAATTGTATAATTCTTTTTAAGAAAGTAGTAAAGGAAGTATAATATAAGACACTTACTTAAACTCTTCATAAAATAAAAAATATACCCATTTTTTGTTCAAATGGTTAATTTCTTCATTATTTTTGTTGTTTTCAAAAGAAGAACACAATGATTGTAGGTATTATTCTCTTCATAATGTTAACATTTTAGACTTTTTTATATTTTTAAGTTTTTGTAGATAACATTAATTTTTGTAGTAAAGAAACTCAAATTTTATTTTTGTTAATTTATATGACATTTAAATATATATAGCCTATAAATAACCAATCATTCAAGTTAAAACAAAATATTCTTCACTAACTCATCAAGTTGTTTTTGAAAATAGTCAGTAAAAACTCCTTTTGTTATAGCCTATAGCCTAAAGAGAATTGAAAAACCAAAATGATTGGTTATTAAAATTTGTATTTAAGGTGTGAATGTTTACTAGCACACTACCAGACAATGCAAGTTTTCAATTTTACTGTTATTAAATATTAATAACCCCAATTGCTTTAAAGACTAGGTTTGAAGCAAGATATAATGCATAAAATTCAAACAAAAATATATGCAAGTGCGCTTCATTTTGTATTTTTATCCTGTAGATTATGTAACACATAAATTAAGTAAAATTGCTGAGTTGTTATCACATAAATTAAGTAAAATTGCTGAGTTGTTATCGTACCTGATTCCAAAGGTGGGTGTAGGCCTACCCTGTTGAAATCCAGGTGAAGACCATTTATATACAGTAGTTTTAAAAAACATTGATTTTCAGGCAATGATAGATAGGCCTACTCTTTTGGGGCTTTTCACCGTTATGCAAACGAAAAGAAGTACAGCTTTCATTAGAGAAATTTGCCTAAAATCTCTAAAAGTAAATCCTATAGTAAGAAGGTATTATTTTCAACAAATGACCTGACAATTATGAGATGAAATTGTACAGCAGGTTATCTGTATTATTTTCAAAGCTTATAACACAGCTGTTATAATTTCCATTAAAAGTACTGACAGTACTTACACAGTGGTACTTTCAGAATTTGTTACAGTTTTGTAAAAGCACGAGTTGGAAATTTGCAGGAGAGTAATCCTAATAAATTTTCTTCAATTTTAAATTTATGTTTACACTACAAAATTTTAAGATACTGTACCATTTTTTAAATCTGGCTACATAAAATGCATACATTTAAAATAAATCTGACAATATTTATTTGTCCGTGATAATTCCACCTTAAGTTTTTTATAAAACAGTTTATAGTTTTACAATAAATTCTGTATTTTTCTAAGTGCTTACCTTTATTTCGTCTCAGTTTGCCTCAAAACAAAACAGATCCTAAAGAATTATAAATATGTTTGTCTTATAAATAATCATATTATAATATACTACAGTATTTCTTTATTATTGTAAATGTGAGAAAGATTTATTATCAAACTAACTTGTTACACCAGTAAAGTTTCACATGTGTTTACACTTTTTCTATACCATTGGATACTATGTTTTATTTTCTACTGCTAATTTTGTTTTAATAACAATCTCCGAAACAGAGAATAGGTATATTAAAGACACGTTTGTTAACAAAGTCTACATTATCTAGCATGGTAGCCCTTTCACTTTGTGACTAAATGTTTCATCACGACTAGCCTATCAAATCGTCAGTACTTTAGAGAAAGCATGTATAAACTGCCTAAAGTGTGATTATGCTGAAATGATTAAGGTACAGAACATAAAACAAAAATGTAGAAAGCTTTTATAAATTGATTACACAACATCATATTTTGTATATAATTGTGAGTAGGGTTGTCATGGGGGAAATATAAATAAACAAGAGTTCATAAACTTGTGCTGAAATCATTGCAATTTGATGATAGAAATTTCATTTTGTACATACAATCTAATAATTAAATTTACTGTGTATATACATTTTTTACAATTATTACCTCAAAACACAAGTTTATAAACACAAAAGTTTGTGTTTTTTCTTAAAAAATTTAGAAATAACATTTATGCATAATACCAAATACTTCATATATGTAAACTAGGCCTATATATTTTACCAGGTCCGGGTTTTGTTTTTTCTTGTTGTTAAAATCATACTTTGAAGCAAATAAATCGTAAAAGTTGCTACTGATATTTATTTACATGTATACAAACTTGTATGTTTTGTAATGGCATCAGTCAGTCTCATAAAATTACTAAACTCCACTCTCCAATGGCACAAATTCGAGCCTGAGATCACACGTCACAACAAACTAGCAAGTAGCACACGAAACACAGAACATTGTATATGCACAGTTCCTACTCACACGCACTTGCACTAGGACTAGGTGTGGGTGTGCGTGAGGGTGATAGTAGACAGATATTATCAGCTATCTGCCTGACGCTATTTTCCAAATCAGAATTTTACTTCATTCCATTTTCCAACAATTATGGTTTGACTTGTTTTTCATTTACTTTCAACCCTAGAACTGACCTTAATAATTTGCCCTTATTTTTTTGCGTTTGTACAATATAGTTTTTGTATCCTAAACCAAAAGTATACCATATATGTTATAGAAGAAGGACCAAAAATTCATATATGCAACTAAAAAAGCGATGTAAAATTTTTTAAGTTTTAGCTCAAGAAGCAAATAATGTCCAGTAAAGGAAAAAATCCAACTTTAGGTCTACTTAAAAAAGTAGTAAACATTTTTTTCTAAAAGTTTTATAATTTAGTTCTAAATAGAAGTGTATAAGAATATAGATGCATTTCAAAGAAAAATTCTGAAAACACCAGTTTTTATGTTTGTACTACAAGACCGCTAACTAAATTAAGCCTATTTTGAAACATTATTTATGCTTTAACCAAAAATTAAATTTTATGATAGTAAATTATAGTGAATAAATCATGGAATTGAACTGTATACTTGAAAATTCTTATTCTATAAACTTCTTTCACTTTGTTTCACTAAATTAGATCAGCTAAACAAACCCTCACAAACGTATCGTATACAGTTCCAGACGTCACATTTTTTCCGGACAAAAAAAAAGTAACGGATAACGCTCCAATTGCTTTGAAGAAATGTAAGTATTTCTCGTAAATACCCGAATAGAATCCGAACACTAAATGAGATTTACCTTATACCAAATGAAAATTTAGAGTATTAATACTAATTATTTACCTTAAGTCCGTCTTGTGACTCCTTGTCGTTTAGTTTAAGACGACATGTTTCGGAGCCGTAACTCCATCATCTGGTCATCCCTCTGGTGAGTTCGTCGAACATTAAAAACATTAAAATTTTATAAACACACACATTTACACACGCACACTAACACACAAACACAGTTCGTCACACGAATAAATACAAGAAATAAGCCGCATCTCAACGTCCGGTCAGTATAATGCAGTGCAGCCTACTGATCGTTATCTCTGTATGTTTTATACAAATGGTTGATAGCCGTGTCGTACAAATAGTGGGAGTTGAACGTAAGTTTGTCGTTTAATACGTCATCTGGTTTTATTTTGAATGTTTTATATATTTCAAACTCCTCTATAGCATTCATTATTCTTCCTTTTGTACACGTGTATAAGGCTTCTACTGTTGAGTTGAAGTCTCCCGGCTTATGATCCGATTCAATGAGGTGACGTGCATAATTTGACCTATTGATAACAGAGCTCTTGTTAGGGAGATGTTCTTTATAACGTTCCTTAAACGTTCTCCCTGTCTGACCGATGTAATGTTTGTCACAATCTTGGCAATTAATTCTGTATACTCCGGACCTTTCCTCTATTGGGGTGATAATTTTTGGTTTTAACGAAGCATATAAGTTATTATTAGTACGGAATGATATGGTTATATTATGTTAAAATTTAGAGGTTCTTCTGCAAGTCGATATAAATATCATTATACAAATATAACGATTTGTAATAGATACATCGATTGCAAAATGTGCTTTCTCATTGGGTGAAAACTGTCCATTTGCAAGAGTTTACAGAAAACTTCATATCTAAGAAACTATAAGAGTGACGAATGATTAGAAGGCAGTGTTAGAAAGTTCAAATCTTGACGAATCCAAAGATGTCCTTATATTATTTTCAAACCAATTCTGTCGAACGATTTTGAACCTTAGCATAGTGCATTGGTGAATCCGGGGGGGGGGGCTTTGGGGGCTGCAGCCCCCCTTTGAGTTATTATATTTTTTGTTTTGTTTATTTAGTAGTCTCACACAACAAACTTGTATCGAATATTTCACCCACTAAATATTAACCCAATCTCAATAAAACAAAAACCATTGGTAAGGAAAGGTTTTAAACTTTAATTTTTTGTATTTACAAATTTCTTCCAAAACGTATATTAACATTGTAATCATCGTTGTAATATTATAGTCTAAATCAACTGATGCCGCGCGAGAAAGAACAAAAACACATGAATAACCGTTAAACAGGCTTGTTTTGAGAAGAAGATAAGGAAACCTATGGCATCGTCAAGATTTGAACTTTCTACCACGATCTTCCAATCATTCGTCACATTTATAGTTTCTTAGATATGAAGTTTTCTGTAAACCCTAACAATTGGACAGTTTTTAACCAATGAGAAAGCACATTTTGCAATCGATGTATCTATTACAAATCGATATATTTGTATAATGATTTCTATATCTATTTGAAGTGCATATTTTCGTTTGATATTAGGAAAACCTGGTTTAGTGTTCCGAGGCTATTCGGGTATTTTCGTGAAGTATGTACATTTTCAACGCCTTAGACGCGTTAAGCAGTTACCTTTTCCCGTCTGGCTGGAACTGTATACTTTAGGTTTGTCAGATTTTTGTTTAGTTGTTCTAATAATGCTATTTAAAATTTTCAAGTATACAGTTCAATTTTATGATTTATTCTCTACAACTTGTTGTAATGAAATTCCATTTTTGGGAAAAGCTTGAAATGGTCTTAAAGACGTTTTCAAGCACTGTATTCCAACAAAAAGGTTCCTTTTACCCCCCCCCCCCCCCCCGGATAGGATACAGCCCCTCCTTGAAAACCGGCTGCATCCGCTCATGGCATAGTGACAAGTTTGTGTCATGTCTTTGTGTTTTAGTTGTATAGAAAACTACAAATTTTAAAACGATGATTACATATATGTAAATATACGTTTTAGAACAAATATTTAAATACAAAAACTAAAGTTTAAAACATTTACTTTTTAATGGTTTTTGATTTATTGAGATTGGATGATTTTTAGTGGGTGAAATATTCATATTCAATACAAGTTGCGTTATCTGAGACTACGCATTGCGCCTATGCAGCGAGCTGAGACAACGAGCGTTGTTTGCCATGCCTGTTCTAGGTTTAATTAATGTACACATTTTCTCAATTCATTCTGTTCTTTCTCAGAATTTTTTTTTTGTGAAGGGGGAGAACGCCCCATTCGCTGGATCCGTCCTTGTGATGTTTAACGATAGTTTTTGCAACGTTAGGTATAGGCCTAAAGTGATGGCGAAGTTGAGATTTGAGGAATGCTAACCCCACGACGCGACGCTCGTGACTCATCGCCCTTCTATAATAAACACAACGTAGCGTAGCACAACTCCCTCTCCACCCCTGCCCCCTGCACTATCACTATCTGTACTTTTCTTGTCTTATGCTTTGTTTCCCCACCCCCACCCATTTAGTTCTTCTTTTTCGTATCAGCACAGACAAGATAATAAATAAAGACGGTCTCACCATCCCAAAAGTGCAATGAGAATTTAAACAACAGCTACTAAAACCAAATTAAATTAGTTAAACACCTGACTCCCTCAATGCGATTGCTCAAGTAGACCACGACCGGCGGACCGGAAGTTATAAGGTAAACCACAAGGGATTGTTAGAACAATATTATTGCGAAAGGGGCCCGGCGAAGCAGTTTTGCACGGGGCCCGTAAAAGCTAACTACGGCCCTGCATCAATAGACCTAGGTATGAAGTTTTTTTAGTAAAATTACATTCACACTTTTCTTTTTTCCAATATACGAGTACTAGCCAGACAAATTGATGAAGAATGAATGTGTCAGAGCAAACGTTATATTGGCATAAACTACTACTTAGACTTTTAGACTGGAGTTAACAGGCCCAATGTTATTTAAATTCGAAAAACACGAAATTACACAAACTTAATTTATTTCCATTAGTTTTTACTTTATGGCACTTTATCAGGTATTAAAATGATGAAATATAATGTCTTTGGTGCCCAGTGTCTAATTGTGTTGTGTAGGGTTTGTAGTTGTGTTGTATAATGTTAATTGGCTAGTGACTGCGCTCAGCGCTTTGCAGTATTTCCTCAATAGGGCATTATTTGCAGAACTTATAAGTAGCGCAACACTTATGGAGAATAGTCAGCCTGGTTAGTTACCGCTAAATCGAGCTTAGCGCGGCAGCCGTTAGGCCGCGCTGGTTGAAAATTTCCTTTCGTCTCAGACTCAACAACCCTCCGCGCCAGGTGTGAGTGAGACGAGAATGGCTGGCTCATTCTCTGTCTCACTCACACTTGCCGTACCGACGACAGTAGCGCTCTCGCTACCTAGCGGCTGCCGCGCTAAGCTTGCCAGATTCAAATAAAACTAGGCTGAATCTTTAACATGGGCGTTGCGCTTCTTATAAGTTCTGTATTCATTGTTATTTAGTAAAACTTCTTGGGCATATTTTTTTTGCAAAATATATTATTTTGAAAACAAAATAAAAATGAGAAACAATTTAAATTTAAATCTTTGGTGAAATACTCATTGCCCGTTGTATCTAGCAAACTGAAACCATTGATTGAAAAAATATATAAATATAGAAACGCTAAACCAAAAGTTCCCATCTGTAAATGCGTTTTTAATTCTATTCACTCACTTTAATTAAATCCACTTTTAAGAGCATACTTTATACTACACACGTTTATTAGATACAAGACCATTACTGATCCCATGAAACTTCCAATAAAAACACTTAATTTCACCAAGATGCAATTTGTACTTCGTTAATGCAGATGGCTAGTATGAGACTCAAATAGAAGTTTCCTAAGCCTAATCTGAGGAGATCAGAGTCTACGTGAGTAAGAAGGCTTCTCATGCACATGCATCTCACACGTGAAGGAACTTCGTAAGGTCTTTCTACTAGAAAATTAGTTTAGCGCAGTTAGTAAAATGAAAATAAAGATTTGAACGAAAAATATTAAGGCAGCTTAAGATGATTAAAGTTCCGGATCTGGTTTCCCGAGACTTCTTTAAAATAATTTACTTTTATATAGGGTAGTTACAAGTTTAATTTTGCTAATATCCCTAGTATTTATGCAGGAGAGTGTGACCATGTAAAGTGATTGTTTATGTTACGTATAAAGCCATCATTATAAGTTTAGTCAAATATTTTATCATTTATAATTAGGCGTGAAAGTTAATTAGGGCTTAAAACAGCTGACATTTGTTTCATAAACCAGGATACTATTGCTAACTAGCACCGTGTTTTGAGCAAAATTAGATGTGCATCAAAATTACATAATTTAGAATTACAAGTTAACAAAATACTAGTAAGTGTATCAGTTCTTTATCTGAGATTATCAATAAAATGTTAAAATTAAAACTGTTTAAAGATTTAAAAAAAGGAAACGTTTTAGTAAAAAATACACGGAAAAGTATGATTGACGAGTGTAACCGCATTTGCTAACAACAACCGTCAAAGACTATTTTAGGAACACGCTAGCTATGTATTATTTTGTATGACCGTTTTAGCAGTGTTATACCGCTAACTGTTAATCGAATTATTGTTTTATGCAACTTTGTTGAGTTAATTAATTGTATTTACTGCAGAAAAAGTTTGAGAATTTATTACAAAAATCACTTATTGTTACGAGTTCTTTAAAATTAACTGTCAAAAATAAAAACTAGTAATAAGTTCAACAAATATATTATGATCTGGTCTAGTGGTTGCCGAGTGTACTTGGCAATCCAGTACTTGCCGTCATGACTTTTGAAGAAACAAAATAGGTTGTATGATCCTTATTTAATCGGATCCATTAGATCATAAGCAATAAATTTCCGGAAGGCGCTTCGTGTGCGTTTGACGTTTTGTAAATTAAGAAGGTGGGGCAATCTAATCAAAGTTCAAGTAAATTTCATTTGAGTTGGAAGCATACTCTTGATAATGAGTTAGTGAGGTTGACGCTTGGTTTTCGTATTAGGCTATTACAAGAAGTTAAAAGTATATTGTAAAATATTTTACTGATACTGTACGTAATGTATGGCCATTAGAATATTTAATTCACAGTTGAAAGGGCTAGATGTTTCTTTTATCTTTTTAAACATTTCCAAAACATATTTGTTATAAATAGGCCTACAGTTTTAAAATCTTTTGGGCAAATTTATCAAATTGCAAAACAAAAGTAACAGTAAACGGCGTGGCGGCTAAATTTGCCTTTCATCTTGATAACACCACGAGCAAAAGGTGATGGGCGACTGTTAAAAAAAAGAAAACATACCACCACGTCGTTAATAGTTTTAAATGGGGATGGGAAACGACGGCAACCTCATTCCTCGTCTACAATTTATAAATCGATCGTGGTTTTTGTCTGACTTCACTAACGTGCAATCGTACAACGAAATTCTAGTAGATAGTTTGTTATGTGATGACGTTTGCAGAGAGAGCAGAAGGCTTTGTGGTGGAAAGCTTATTCGGTTATAGGTTTTACCGAATCTCAAAACCCGAATCAGTTTGTCATCACTGCACGTCCAATACATATCAAACTACCTATAGCAGATTGTGAATAGGAGTGACCCATCTAAAATGGGTGAAGGGTGACCCTTCTATAGCAATGTAATGAAATGAAGGCAGTCCAAGCGTGGTAATTTTTTACCTTCCCACGTGGTAGGTAGCAGCACCTATATTCAAACACAATAAGCAAAAAATGTTATGTTCGGCATTACCCGGGTTATCGCCATTTCCCCGGTCTCTCCTAATAACATAAGCGTGTGGAAACAGTAAATATTAATTTGTATAAAAAACAAACTAATAATAAACGGTAATTGAAAGATTAAAATTTTGTGTGAATGTTGCCGTTAAGGGTGGTAAAAGAATTCAAGAAAGGGCGTAAAGAACTTCGTTCCTGACGGAGTGGCGGGGGTCCCACGAACGCACACATTTACTTTTTATTTTCAAGACCGTTGACTGTTAAAATATATTAATTCAATGGCAAGATAAATATTTTGCATGTATAACTTAGCTATTTTCCAACTCGATGAGTGGGAACTATCCATATAAAGAAGTATGACATAGCCTATAGAAAATACATAGGCAGCGGAATACAAGATGTGAATCTCTCATCAGAATCAGACTAATGTTCATTAATTGTTTTATATTCAACTGTTTTACATATTGAATTACAATTTCACTATTTATTTGTGTTAAAACGTTAACTTTAGCAAACCTTAACATTCACGTGATTTTTAAAGCAAGACTTGAAATAAAATCTGAGAACGCAAAACGTGTTTATTTAGCGATAAATTTGAATGAAGATACATCGGAGCTTTCAATATTTAATACTTTTACGTTGAGCCTAGCTGTTATAGACACAAGTAGGCCTACTACTCGACGTTAACTTCTAGCGAGCGAGTAGGATGTAATGAAAGTGTCACTGAATCCTAGAAAGGAAAGGCAATTTTGAGTTAACATGACATGACATGACACACGGTAGGTCAAAACGTGTTGGAAAGGAAACATCTCGGATTAACCTGTACATTCATTGAAAATGGCTTGAATAAATTGCAATTGTTTCAATTTACTACCCGAATTCGTGGCTTGGACAGCGTGTGGACTAAATGGTTTGGTAAGCGGCGGCGTTGGCGTAACTCACTCAAAAGTTAAGGTCCTCGTTTCGAAGACAGAATGTTTGTATGACTTATTTGAAGGAACAGTTCATTTCAAGCGATGATATCCCGTCAGTGCTTTTCTGTTAAAAATTTTTTTTTTTGTTGCTTTTCAGAAGAATTGTGAAGGTATATTACGAAACCAACCGAGATCCGTATAATAACAACCTCTCTCGCCTATATTGTAATTCTTTTTGGATGAAATTTTATAGATCGATGTTTTTAGTAACCCAAATTCAGGGCTATAGTCTATACATACCACCTCTTGATGAGGTGGAATCAGTCGACCTTACCGTACTAAAACCAATGACTACATATCAATGTATATTGATATGTAGTCATTGCTAAAACCCTTACCTTTGGGTCTATTGTGCGAGATCGGGGATGGGCACTCGTGGTCGGCCTTTGTCGGTGAGTCATTGCTGCTTGTCCCAGTGTCATATGCAAACTTTTTTAATTGAAAGAAAAACTTAAAACAAAATATATCACTCGCTGTGTTTTGATCGCATGATTATTTCGATACCAAAAATTAAGGAAATCTGTTAATTTTGGGGAAGGCAAAGTAAATAATTAAATCGCATATGTGTTTTCAAATTATTTTTTTATCATCATGAATAAGGAAATAAATTTACATTGATTAATGATTGATGAATTCTATAAATTAAGATTAAGTACACAGTAATCATCACCATACAGTGGCCAGACAGTTTTTTTCTTAATTAAATGCAGTAGGCCTATTCCTATTAAAATAGAGACATAAAATAAAATACATCTTAATATTATATACACAAAAAACAACAAACGAAATAGATAAAATTTTGCATAATGTAAATTTTGCACAAAGTTTACACACTTTTTATTTGGGCCTAAAATAACTTAGCCGCCTAAGTTCCCATTTTATTATTAAGGAAACAATATTTGTATTGGTATTGGATTAAATAGATTTTTATTTACTTGACACGTTTATTTATTTACTTGTTTTATTAAATTTAAAACTTAAACATTAGTTAAAAAAAAAACATGTTGATAAAAAAAGATTCATTGGGTTTTGTTTCAAGATGGCGTTTTGCAAAACGTTCACCATTTAGGGTTTTGTATTTTTATTTTTAACCTTTTACTTTCAGAAACTATGATTTTACTAAACATTTCCCAATTTTGGTAATTTTTCAGAAAATAATCCAACATCTAGTTTTTAGACGGGGAGATTTTAACTTTCCAAACATTATACATTATTTTAATGTTGAAAGCTTGTGAAAAAGTGGCCTTGTTTGACATTCGATTATGGAAAGAGGCGATGTTTTGTTATTTGCGCGTCCAAAAATTTAATTCCCGACATTTTTTCAAATGGAAATTAGTAATTATTTTTCTTAGATTGTATTTAAAAAATATTATGTACGAAATTTTAACTATGTTTACAATAAGATTAAACATCGGCTCGATTAAACATTAGTGGTTGGAAGTAACAACAAATAAAAGTTCTACGAACAGATGTGATGATGATTATTGTGTACAGTAGTAAGAGGTTTTTATAGAACTCATCAATCATTAATCAATTTTATTTAATTCCATATTCATGATGATAAAAAATAATTTGAAAACACATATGCGATTTAATTATTTACTTTGCCTTACCCTAAAGTTATCACGATGAAATTTTACATAGTTATGATGCTAACCTACCTGTATTCCAAGAACGAAAAATGAAAAAATATTTTATGATGGCCTCGTTTGAAAGGGCTTCATTTAAGGTTATCAACACTTTTTTTCTGTATTTTGTGATAAGTAATTTTCAAGGTAATTCTGAAAATATTGCTATAACAATAATTTCCTTGCAAAAGTATGACACTACAATTTTTTGAAAAAACTAGTGGTGTTAGAAATATTCCTTTACTTTTCAGGAAAACTATATTACCTTCACAGTAGTGAAAAAGTAAAAACATGTGTCTATTTCATCTTAGCACTTAAACTACCGTAATATTCTGGTCTAGGAATCCTAGTCCTGGTCTAGGTCTTTTAATTTCAATTAATTTTTTAAATTTTGTTACCTCCATCGGAAAATAAGTAACTTTAAAGAAGATTGTACTTTAACTTTCTAATTGATCAGTTTAAAAATCTGTAACAAATCTCGAAAATAATACTTTCAGTACAAATTATAGGTGTCTTGTTAAATGGAAATATTAAAAAACATTATCTTTCTCAATCGATTGATGTGTTCGGCGTATAGCCTATTATAAAGCTTAGACTGTAATTTTTTATTAGAAAAATTGCAACACCATTCATTATTAAAACATAAATATTAACAAAACAAATATGAATTTCTTACGAGGTATTGCAGGCACGGTTTTAAATAGTTTAGTATTGCTTTATTTTACACTACCACTAATTCTCAAGCCATTATGAGAATTTTTCTTTCCTCAAAAAGGTTAGCAAAAATGTTTCCTAAATTAACATTTTGTCATTTAAGTCTTAGATTTAGTTTTCGGAGTCAGTAAGTAGAATTATTAAAAAGATCTTAGATTTAATATGTTTGACTGTGAATAAGAAGCCTTCTGGTACCGGTACTGTCTTTTAAAAATTGGAATTCCTTTTGGAAAATGTTAAAAAAAACTATGGTGAACATACCCAGAATACAATGCTTAACACACATTAATGATTATAGCAAAATAGGATAAGAAGTTTTTTTAGTTAAATTATAATAAATCAACATACTTTCCAATAAGTAAATATAGTTAAATATTAGTGATGATTGGCTCTACTTTAACTCATTCCAGTGGCGGCTGGTGAGTTATTAACTTGGTGGTTGCAATTATTTGGAGAGAATTTCCGGGGGGGGGGGTATGGAATATGAACGTAATTTAACACATTATTTTATATGATGAATTACACGTGGAATTATAAGTTTTTGTCTTAAGTGAAAAATTTGTAGCTTTCAGTTAAGGGTACTAGCCTACAAATAGTAAAAATGAATAGTAAAATAGTAAATAAACTGAAAAAAAAAACTATTTAAATCATGCATGAATAACATAGAAATCAGGCACATAATATGTTTAAATATCACTAACCTCATTTAAAAAGAAAGTTCATCCGTCTGTTCTTCAGATGGGCAAATTTAATAGAATTTTAATTTGATAATAAACATAACATTAACATAATCGAATTTATGAACTCGCCTCATATCCTATTTAGGAACTTGGCCTATCCTTTTTTGTTCAAAAACTATTATTTGAATTGTATGGATGTTTGAAAATAGATTTGGGGTAATTGGTTCAAACATTTTGGTAAAGGTTGTGGCCTATCTTTAAAACTATAATTAAATCACGAATGGCACGAATATTAATTATGAAAAGAATATTAACAGCTTTTGTTTGGCGTCTAATCAACACTACACTCTATGTCTAGGCCCACTCAAATTGCTAAGAATTATGAAGAATAATGTAAAAAGTTTTAAAAGCACTATTGTAATAGAATCCAGATTAAATACACACACACTAAAATATATTAACACAATCTAAAACAAATAAACAACAAACGCAGCTAGCCAAAATACGAGAACAAAACTAACAACACGTAACCTCAAAATGTCTTGCATTATTCACTAAACAAAACATGAAATATGAACATCAAAGCATTCTGTCTGGCAAACCCCTGGTGGATGGTTGTAGAACTTTTATGCACCTGAAGGCTTTATGTGAGTTGCCATAGCAACACATTAGTTACAAATTCCCCACCAGTTTCAATGCTAATACCTGCATTAGGCTCTGGTTGCAGAAGCAGTGCGTTCCACGACGCTGCGCGCGAAGGTTGGGTTGACGTTCTTCGGCTTTTCAACGGTTTGGGGACATTCTTGGCCATACATTTTAGATTGAAATGAGGTTGATATTGATAATGCACTGATATTTAAAGAAATATTAATGTGATTAATTTTTTGTTTTATTTCTTGGGGGTTGTGCAACCAAACAACCACACAAGGAGCCGCCACTGACTCATTCCCATTGGAGGCTTGACGAGTTTGCACTAAATGAAGTTAGCCATATCAAGTGCAAGTTACATCAATGAGCTTTAGTAAAAACATAAAAGGCACAATTTTGTTTGAATGAATAACCTTTATAACAATATATGGGAGAATATGAAATTGTGACGTGCAAAGTTACGCATCGTTTGATCGATTTGACTCATAATTCTACCGACCACACATTCACCAAGAGTGAATTCCAAACCAGTTGAGATTTGTCAAACCAGACGTCAAGGAAACAGGGCTTAAAAGCTATGGTTTTACAAAATTTAGAGAAACAAGTTTATGACTTTCTAACAAAATGAAAACATATTGAAATATTACTGGCTGTAACTGTTTCAAACCTTCAAAAATGTTTTCCAACTAGCAGCGATTTTGTATTCCTAAAGAGAAGCCCTTCCAACACCACCACTAAGCAAATGTTGGAATCAATGTTTCGGGTGTATTTTTTGTTTGTTCTTTTGATTCAATGCAAGTAAAATGGGATAATTTTTATTTGTTTCTTGATACAGTTTTGTAAAATTAACCACTATCTAGTTATTTTTGACGAAATTAAGAAATTTTGTTTGGTTAAAAACATACAGCGGAAGTTAAATAGAAACCCATACATCTCAGTATGTATGTTTATATAAAACTCCTTAGTTTCTAGTTTTGAGCTCCTTAATTTTTGGAATGGTTTTGTAGAACAATCTTTACTTTGGTGTTTCTTAAAAAAAATTTTTTTCTAAGTTCCTGTAAACAACACGGTTTTATAAAAGAAAGTAAATTTTTTGCCACACCACCTTTGTCTAACCAAAGGTTCTGTAAACCATAAAAATTACAAACGCATTCTGAAGTTGTTTATAATTCTACTTATTTGCCATAAAAACATTTGCTTTGAAATTATATTCACAAATGATGAAAACTTATTAAAATAGAAAAAAGTTAAACTTTTCTTTTTTATAAATTATATTTAAATTTTATGAATAGGCTATGAGTGATTTTTTGAAATTCATTAATAACTTTATAATAAAATTATAATTATATAAAAATGTATTTAAGTAACAAATATATTATTACGATGTACTAATACTTGGAAAACGCAATCCACCCAACATGTTTTCATAAACTACTATTTATATTATAGTTGGCTTTGTGTGGATAAATGTACTTTGTGGCATCTCCTCTAAATTAAATATTAGTAATTCTTATCTAAACCCAACTAACTGTGTAGACAAAAATACTCAATATATATGAATATTGTCTTTTCAAAAATGATAGCTATTTTAGTTTCTTATGCTGAAAAATTCCATTTTTCTACAGTCCAACAGTCAAAAGTGGATATGACTATAAATTTTATAGCAATTTTATAATAAATTGCTTCACTGGCTTAAAAAAGGTTTTCATTTCCAATAAATTTTCAAACCACAATAGACATAATACATTTTGGAAGAGACAAAATATGGGTTATACAATTTAAGTTTAAAAAGAAGTCTCGCGAGCAAGAAAAAACTTGTCCCTAAGTTATCAATAAACAGATTTGTGCAGCAGTGTTAAATAGGTTAGACAGAGAATCAAATTTGAGGAAATATAATTAAACTCTACCTTGACAAGTTCTTGAGTTATAAATAGTCAGACATTATTTTTTTTATGTATAAAAAACCCGTCATAGAAATAATATAATTTTTATTTGAGTTCAATTATTAGCGTTGATATATTTTTAAATATTCTGTTTTCTTTACAGGTCTCTCAATGTAATTTGGACAAGATGACTGAATCTCGTAAGGTGCTCCTTACGCAAGTGGATAAGATAAAAGAAGAAAATGAAGATCTGAGATTTCAGGTTTGTACTTTACTTTAGGACAATGCTACATTTCCAACGACTCAGCTTTTCACAGTGGGATTATTTTAATTATATTACTTTTAGTCGAGTAATCACTCAACTCATTTAAAATGAACATCAACATAACAAATTTAAGACAGTTACCTATTAAATCATACTATTTAATATTTTTAGTCTTGACTGTGCCAAATCAAAATTAAAATTAAATTTTTAAATATAGATCCTTATGAGTAAAACATGTTGTTACTGGAAGTCGTTTACAAATCAACCCTTAAAAGGAACAATCCAGATTGGTAGATTCTTTATTTCTCCTGTACGTTGTTGAATTTAATTTTTCAATCTTGTAACATATTTTAGAACTTTTTTAGTTTGGGTGTCTTGATCAAATTCACCCCTACAAATAGGTATTGAGTTTCAAGGGTAAATCATATTGTTTTATATTGTTCATATAGATAAACAATTTATATTGTTAAATTTTTATCCTTAATGAGTTTAACTTTTCCCTTGCTTATGTTTACTTGTTTGTTGCTATCGTTATCTTTATAAAGAGACATATGGTGTAGTTTACTAAATAAATTATTACGGTTTAAAAATTAGAAGGTATGAAGTCTATAATCAATTAGAAAAATTCCCTACATTAAAATTTCTTTATAGAATAACAAACAAAAAATTGTCACCTTGTTTATTAATATACATGTAAATACAATTTCAAAAGTTTCTGCTCAAGGAAATCTATGTTGTTTTATAACTTTTTTAATAATATTATTTATTTTTTTAAATTGCAGTTAAAATAATTTGAATTCTTATGTTTTATGTGCAGTTGGAAGAAAAGAGCATCGAACTGGAAGGGACTCGAGCAAGGATTCGTTTATTAGAACGCTTGCAGTCATCAAAGATGTCATCTGATCTAGTGGAGAACATTATAACACACAGTCATACTCTCTTACCCGCCAGTCATGAATCTACTCCCAACCCTATCCTTACACACTTAGCATTACCTGTCTCAAATAATGATGATGCCATTCATAATTCTAGTAGTACTGAATCGGCACATAATGATGATATCCTTGAGAAACGCAGTGAATCTCCTAGGAAGCGTCCGCCAAGCAAAATACCATTAAAATCTTACTCTGCTCCAAAGCCACCTTCAGGAAGAATAAATAGTTCACGAAATACACCGAATGGTAAAGTCACCAAAGAATCTATGCCTTCTTGGGGGAAAAAAGAAAAGGAAAAGATGTGGGATCCAATATCAAGAAGCATGAAAGAAGCACCTTCTATTGGTTCTAAGCGAGAATCCCCAATTGGACGACCTTCAAGTAGAGATTCTTTATCAAGTGTTAACAGAAGAGTTAGAAAAGTGTCTGATAACCGTTTAAACCAAGATATTAGTTTCTCTTCCACAAACTCTACTCCATCCATGAGACGTGATCCCCCTTCTTCTCCTGCTCCAAAGAAGATTCCCCCTCCACGAGAGAGGATTATAACCTCGGATCAAAATGAAGCTAAGGTACGACCTAAGCTGTCTTTCTGGAGTAATTGGCTTCGAATGTCGGGGCCTTCTTAGTCTACCATTCAGATAATAATTACTATTAATATAATTACAATGGGCAGAATTATTATTTTCCTTTAATGTTTAAATGTGTTGGAGATTGGTAACTATACAGTTGACATTAAGTATGCTTACCAGCGAAATATGCTTAATTTGCTTGTTTTAATACAGTATCAATTTTAACTGTTATATAATGATTACTATTTGCAACAAAGTAGCAGTTACCCATAGTCCAATCCCAATTGTCTGCTCCTGAAACATGAAAGGATGGTCGCTCAGCCAATGCGGTTAGGAAGGAGCCACTCGCTCCCCAACATGTTTTACGTATTTTGTAAGTGGAATTTTTAATTTTTGTTTAGTTTCAATTGTTGGCTTTTCCCCTTCTCTATTTTTATTTTTAGTGAATGGTGAATGGACTTCTATCATATAATCACTACAAAAGTCCTGAAAATTGAGTTTATTCATGTTGAGCTTTTATTTTGTTAGCATTTTGAGCTTATTAATCTTCAGGCAATCAAGTTTTGGCTGTTGGCAGTTTGTGCCGATGTAAACAAAATTCACCAATAAATATATTTAAAAAAGGAATTAAATAGTTACATAAAGGTACCATATGTTTTAATGAGCTTGTTCATGTTAACTCATTTGATTTTATTGTTTGTAAACATAGAATATACTTAAAAAAATCTTCTACAGTATAATAAATAATACTTAAATAACAGTATTATAAATAAGTGCACGTATAATAAAGGTAATAGTTAGAGTATATATTGTAGAGTAGCTTAAACTCGCAATACATTATTCCAGAGTCAAAGCTATGCTTTCAAACTTAAAAAAGAAATTAAGGATACTCCAAACAAATTTACTTCTAAATACAGTAATGATATAAAACAAATTTTATATTTTGTGAATTTTATGCAGAAACATGCAATATTTGAGTCAACTCAAAATATTTAAATTTATAAGACATAAAATTTGTTGATAATGATTTAAATTATCTAAACTAAGACAATATTATTTATTAAAATGCATTTTTATTCGTTAGACTTTTGACTGCAAAACTTGTTTAGAGCTACATCCTTATAAGTACAGAAGCATATACCTCAATAATATGCATAATATTCCAAGTAGAAACTTGTAGTTTTTATTAAGCGATTATATTAATTAAGAAATTCTCCTTTAGTCTAATAATAAAATAGTTGCTACATTTTAAAAATAGTTCACTATAACTTTGTTGTTTACTGTTAGCTATAACATTCTTCGTCACTGTCAATGTATTGGAATTATTCTTTTAAAATTTGCTGTCATTTAAGTAAGTTTCCTGCTTAAAAAAAGAAATATGTTGAGACTCTTTTAATTTCTTAGGGCTTAGTTTGAATCATCAGGCAAACTGTCTTGGTCCTGCTGTGCTTCAGCTTGTGTGCTTTCAACAGGATTTGTGCTTGGGTTATCTCAAATTTCAGGACTTTTAAACTTACTATATCAAACCTTCCACACATTTTTGCATGAGCATGTGGTTATGGTGAATGTAATATGACGACCAAGAATGATTTGAATAATGCATTATTTTTTTAATAATATTGACTGTTTTCGATACTGTTATTTTTTTAATACTACATTTCCTATATTATCCTGTAACATGTTTTTATTTCCTTAATTTTTGCTAATATTCAATATTAACACAACATAATATTCCAAGTGTTTAATTTTTTAAGCCTAACGATGTTACTAAGGTTTGTTTCAGCACAATGAAGTTGTATATGTATAGTTAATCGTTATTTATACCTTATTTAGTTTCTTATATTACTGTATATACAGTTTCACGATTTAAAATATTAATAAACCATGAAGCAATGTTATACAGTAGATGTTTTATTAAATTTATTGCAGGAAATTAATATCTATAATTATATACTATTCAACTTACACCAAGCTGTTGTTATTTGAAAGGTTATTAGAACCTTTAATTAATTGAAGTATATTATAACAATTAATTACCTATATGAACATACTAATAGGTTCTAATACCCTTCTCAAAAGCGACTGCATGGCTTAAATAAATTAGTATAAATATTATTATTATTAAAGTAAGTCATAATAAATGTATAATGAATAATGATTGTTTGTTCTTGAGGACTTGCAGAAGTTATTGGACTAATTTTGAAAACCAATTTGAGCATATTGTAATTTTGTACTAAAAATGTATGATTAATATACATTGTGTAACCCTGGATCTGGCGATCAGTACCATTGGTACCATTTCAGTTTACTCTGTAGTGCCGTCGGTCACATTTGTATCATTCTCTCCCTTGCTATTTCAGAGCTCTTTGCTCTTTTTGTATTTTACACTCCTTGAAAGTTAAGATTTTACATTTTGAGATAACATATATTTTGATAGCAGTGACAACAGCCAACTATGTAGAATAATTTGATTTAGTTTACAGTTTTCACATTAAAATCGATACCGTACAATACAAACTCTTTAAAACAAACTACAATATAAATTGTGTTATATGCTATTAGAATCCTGAAGTATATTATAACAGTTCTTGAAATTAATTTATAGATCATCGTTATCATAGGAAGGTTGAACAAAATAAACATCAACATAGAAGTTTAACATAAATCATTTATTTGGGCTAGTTTTATTTTTCTCATGCCCAGAGATAGAATGATCTAGAATACATCTATCATGTGTTCATAGATCTTTTTAATGTTGGATAAGGCTAGTGTTTGTTCTGATAAGTTTATTTATTTGTCATCCAAAGGAAGACACCCTAGGCATAGAAAATACAGCAATAGAAAATGTCTGCTTTTGTAGTTTAAGTTAACTAATGTAAAATCCTTCTTCCAAATCAGTTAACTATTTCTTTTCCTTTTAAATAGTATCATAGATGTTAAGATTTGTGTAGCCTATCTGGAAAATTTATACCGTACTCTTCTGTAAGTAAGAGATCCAAATCAATTAACATGTTTTAAAAAATATATCTTCAGAAATGTTTAAGTATGTAGAGTCTATGTCCATCTAGAAAAAATGTACGGTTGAGTAAATTCTAAAATTAAAATATATAGTTAAACAAAATTGAAAAATGCTTTTACTACAAGAAATTTGAAAAGTAGAAAATCTATTTTAATTCTTTAATTTTATTTTGTGATTTTAATATAAAAGCTTTAATCTTTTTGTTCAATGCTTGTGTTATGCAATGAGCTCACAAACTACTTAGTTTAGTTTTAAATAACTACTAACTTTAAAAGTTTGGGTCATTCTCTGTACCTAAGTTGACAGGCTTCTTTCTAATTTCATTCGAACATTCAAATTTGTATGTTTATCAAATTAATTTCAGGATAGGTTAATATTGATTAATGTTGTTCGACCCCTAATAAATTTATAGTTTAGCGTAAAAACCTTTACTTTTCATTTAGCACTCCATAATTCGATCACACCTGCTTATACGAAATATATTAGTAGAATTTGTTTTCACTAGCAGAGTTTGTATCACGGCCGTCGTTCTCGGGTTAGAAGCTGCAAATTTAAGTATTTTACGTTTTTATCGATTTTGGGGTGTAAGAAAACTAAATGTGCAGAATAATCTCCTATATTTATTATTTTAGGTAAAATCCAAAAAGTTTCATTCTAGCATGAAAAATCTCAAAAAATGTTTACTTCCGGTCAAAAAACATGCTTCCGGGTGTTGATTTTTTTTGGAAAAAGAACTTGTCCAAGCAACTTAGAAAACCAAATTTGGATCAAATCATATAGCCGTTAGAGTGTTAACACATAAATACAATTACATTTATATGTGTCAAATAGGCCCTACTACATTAAATGTAGATGTAGATGTGTATGTAGATGTTGTCATACACAACATTATATCTTTTACAGTTTCACAAGAGTTTTTGAAAGAATATTTTCTTTCTTTGCATTTTTTTGCTTATATTTTCTAGATAATGCCATTTGGGAAAATCTAAAGTTTTGACTGTTTAAGGTGCTGTCATAGTTTTTAAGTTTACCTCAAACATTCACACGAACAACGAAACTAAACAACTTGTTAATGTTTATAAAATAAGTAATGAGCTTGACTTGTGAGAAAGTAACTTAGATAAAATAAAACCTGAACACAAAATCTCACAATAAATATGTTTACTAACCTCAAACGCGTTTCAACGACAATGTCGCCATCCTCAGTGATGCACGGGCTACAGTAACCAAACTATAACTAAGGGTATAGTTATAGTTTGGTTACTGTAGCCCGTGTATCACTGAGGATGGTCTTAAACACAATTTTATTTCACCCATTACCTACTTTTCTAAGAGCCATAATTTCCAACAGTGCCGTATAATAAAAATGTAGATAAAGATATTAGTGGTGTTCAATTTAAACACCATGAAAAATATAATTATTATTAAATGATTACGTATTTATTACTAAGAAACATACTAAATGATCTAATGAATTAATGTAAAGGTAAATCTAGAGTTTTATAAGATTGTTTTTGATTAGATTTTGATTTTTTTCTTAAAAAGTAAATTTACTACAACAGTAAATCCATGTTTATCTAAATAAGAAGACAGGGATCCATGTCAAAATAGTGGTTTTGGTTGCTGAAGCAAATCTTTATTTTTAAACTGACAAACTCGGAACTGACTATACTTGTTTTGTTCTGCTTGTAACCTACGGAAGAAGTTTTGTGTGCAGAACTGAGTGAAGCAGTAAGCAATTTAAATATTTGTTGTTTTCAATACAAAGTGGATTAAACATCTGTTGTTCAATGAATTGATTCAAATTTTGTTAAATGCTCTAAACTGCAACGACTTATGAAGATGCTCAATCAGCATTTTAACCTTATTTTCAGCTCTTTATTTATTGTAAGTTCTACAGGGTGATTTAAAATTGCACGACAATCTCTTAAAAGCTGATGATCTTATAGCTAAAAATATGCAAACAAATTAACATAAAAAAATAATGATAAGTTTTATTAGAATACCAAGATTCAGCTTGAAAAATAATAACTTTACAAAATTTGACAAGAGACAACATATTTTTGTGTTTTAATGACAAGCAATATGTTTTTCTGTAGCTGAAAGATAACCGAGTTATCAACAAAACATTTACTGATTACAACAAAACGTTTAGCTAGCTAATTCAGTTACCCTGGTAAAATAAGGTTGTACTAAAATTGTTTAGGGCATTAATAATGGAGCGATTTTAGTGGTTACATAAGGTACTTGATCTAAAAAATTTATTAAAACTGTCCCAGAACTGCATCTCTTGTAATTTTAAAGATATCCGAGTTAAAACTAAGAAGGGCCTGAAAATAACACTTTGTTAGGTTAAAAAAGCACTTGTTAAATGCTGAATTACTTGATTATTTAAAAATAATAAACATGTAAAAAATATCATTCCAAGAAAATTTATCTAAATGAGGTAAGGTAAAAATAATTCGACCACGCAGCTGAACCGCTGACGTGAGTTGAACGAATTTCCAAAATTAAATTTATATATGTTTTTGGGTTTCAAACAACTATTTGGGAAATGGATCTACTCACGAAGGTGCTGCCAGCATGTACCAAATATATTGCCATCGGTCACCACGGTAAAAGCCATGGATTTGATTCTGATACTTTTACGGTATTTTACGTTTTGATTGTTTTTGGGGGAACCAGATGGGCTATAAGGTCGCGTAAATAAACAAAATGTGCAGAATTATTTCGTATGTCTATTTTGTTAAGGAAAACTTCAAAAAAATTTAATTCTAGTACTAAAAATCTCAAAAAATTGTTACTTCCGGTCAAAAATTATGTCTACTTCCGGTCAATTTTTTTGGCTAACGAACTCGTCCAAATGACTTATAAAACCGACCTGTGTACTAAATTTGGACCAAATCGGACATAAAATGCGTCCGTTAGAGTGTACACACCTATCTATATACATGGTACTTCCGGTCAAAAATGTGGTCTACTTCTGGTAAATTTTTTTGGCTAACGAACTCGTACAAGTGACTTAGACAAGCAACGTGTGTACCAAATTTGGATCAAATCGGACGTAAAATGTGTCCGTTAGAGTGCACACACATATATACATAAATATATACATATATATATTATTTTTAATGACACCCTAAAACGTGTTCTGGGGATCATGACCGATGCTCATTTGCTACTCCCGACCTTGGGTCTTACCATAAGGGCCACTGCAATAGCTCATTTTTCCTATGGAAATTCGCTAATAAAAACAAAATATTGAAATTTTATTTTTAATATAAGAAAACAATTTTTTTTAAACTAAATATTTTTGGCAGAATAAATTATTTGTTTTAATAAGGTTATCAACTGATCAACTAATAATTTAATTCTAAAAACAATGAGAAAGACATAAAATAAATGAAGGTGTTGCTCATTGCATTATTTCACTTAATGAATCCAACAACAAAATGTTCTCTAGCGCGATCCACAACATCAGGAGTATTCTTCATCATTTCTCCAGCTTCTATATTGTGGTTCCTCTTGAGTGTTTAGAATAAACAATTTACTTGATATAACCTCAAAGGAAAAGATCTAATAGTGTAAGTTCAGGAAATCTTGATAGTCATTTCACACTGGTACGTTTCGACCAATTCAGTACCTATCGTATGTATTATTATTTAAATTATCTTTTATGACATTTTTAAAATGAGTAAGGTCTTGCCATACATGAACCACATCTCTTAACTCTTTGCAAAACAAATAATATGTTCCAAAAGGGTGTCTAGTCTCATTTGGGGTTTTTCGCCCAAAATGAGTGTTATGGAAATTTTCTAATCCATTTCTTCTTACGAAGCATGATTTGTCAGTTACCCAGATCCAATTAAGAAAATAACGATTTCATACTCATTTTTTAGTTATCCATTGACAATTTCTTCCGTTTATTATGATCTTGTACACATTTTAACCATTACAACTGGTGCTCGTGAAATAAAGATAATTTTACAACACAGAGTTGCTTGTTCATTATTGTGAGGTTTGGCACTTCAATGTTGACTGCTAAGGTTTTTTGCCAATAAAAAATAAGCATCTATTTGGTTTGATTCAAACGTACCTATTTCTCTAAATCATTTCTCCACAGCTTGGAAAGTTTTACGCAAATGCTCTTTGATCTAGATAAGTACATTGTTGAACTGTAGCTAGTCCATTTTTAATTCCCTTTGCCATAAATTAATATCATGTCTGCATACTCTTCAAATGAATAGATTTTTGCATTAAGTCCCATTACTTACATAAAAATGTAGCCATCGTGGAACAAAAGAAAAAATATGTACAAGATTAATCAAATACTGTTTCAAAAACTTAATTGTTAATCAGGTGTTATTGCGAACCAATAGAATCATTTTTTAATTGAGCTACTGAAAAAATAAGAACGTTTTGTTTCTCACTAAACAAGAATATTTTCTCTCGAATATAGTTATCATTTTTCAAGAAATATAAAACATTTTAAATGTCGTTCATTTTTTAAATTTATATAAGGAAGTTTTGGTTCTTTTATACCAAAAATGTTTATTCCAAATTTAAACTTAAAATCTTAATAATTTATAAAGTTATCATTAATTTTTCATTTCATCTATAAGATCAAGAGTTTGCTTTACAATTTCTTCCCTAGTTTTGGACATTCTGCTAAGTTTGATTGTGAGAAAGTCCTAAAAATACTTTGTAATTTTCATGTTTACAATATCATGTTAAACACCATCTAAAAAAACTATAGAATCTGCTCTTCACGGAAAACATAGAACTGCGGATATGTTTACCCTCCAACATGGTCAACAATGGCCTATATTTTTTTAGTATAGTAAATAATCATCTATATTTTTTTAAATATAGTAGACAATCATCTATATTTTTTCCAGTTTATTAGACAGTGGCCTATATATTTTTCAATATATCTTTTATAGATCTTTAAACTGCCATTAATGCCTTTTATGATCCATTGCATCTATTATTGAGCTCCCAAATTTTCTTCCGGCCCCCAGAGACAAAACATTTATAAGAAAATCGCCTATATTTTCTTAGTTTAGTAAGTAGACAAACGCCTATTTGTCAATATTGCTTTTACAGATCTCTATGAAAATGTCTTTTGCTGTAAATGTCTGTTATGATCCGTTGCATGGAGTGAGCTACCAGATTTTCTCCTGAATCCAGCCGTGAAACATAACCATGAAGTTATATTGAAGGGGGGCCTTTTTAGTTTTAGATGAAATGTTTGTTTCTGTAATATGTTGGTAGTTGAATTTTTATAACCCTTTGTGTTTTTTTTTTCTTTAGTTTTCTATTCAACTATCTAGTAGCCACCACCTTTATATCGTTCTTATGCTCCCCATCCAAATATCTCTTGTCCTACCCTCACTCTCCAAGTCGTCCATAGAAAGGGTGGCAAACCTTCCATCTTGGGAACCACTGGTATTAGTGTAGATAGCGAAAAGAAAGATTATGCCTAATCTGAAAAAAATTGATTATCTTGAAAATGGTATTTCTTTTATGTATTGTACTAAACCATTTTGATCAATATATACCTAGTTTTACATTGTTGATGTTCCTAGGTATACTCCCCTCTCAAGATGTTTCACTTCATCAAGTCTTCAATGTGTACCAATCGGTGTTCAAATCTTTATTATTGTCTGTTTATATTGCTCATAATCAGTTTCTAGTAATTGGTTATAAAATAATTCAATTGTTTTGTACCATTTGCTTCCGTTTTGCTCCTTGGTTTGTGCTGTAGTGGTGTAGCATGTAGTTGTGTCATGGCTATCAGTTTGTATGCCATAGCCTTGTAGTTCCTTTATTTTACAATCTATTGTGAAAATTTTACAAGGATCCGAAAAGAAGTCTAAATATAGTTTAGGCCTACCTTCCACAAAAGTAAAAAAAAATTGACATTGAGTTTGGTATTGTTAAGTAGATCTTTAAATTTGATTTAATATGTCATATTACATTTTTTATTTTGATATCTCAGAAGTTTCCAAAGTTGTTTAAAAGGTGTCCACCCAAGGTAAATTTCCAGCAGTCATTACACTCAACAACTACCCTCTTGGTTCAATTTTATTTGGAATCCTTAAAAATATGAATTTTCCCAATGAATGCTTGACTCCTTTTGTGTAATTTAATTATCCAGTCAGAATTTCAATATCATTATAGATGTTATTGGAATTGGTAAATTTTAATGTACCATACTCAGGGTGTCTAGCAACAGGGAAAATAGGGAAAACCTGGAAAAGTCAGGGAATTTTTCTTTTCTGGAAAAATCAGGGAAAAGTCAGGGAATTTAGGTTAAGGTCAGGGAAAAATAAAATTTCTAAGGAAAATAGTTAAAAATAACTATTTACAATCATAGATTAATACAATTTTTAATTGAGAAAATAAACATTAAAGATAAGATGAACTTCTGAATTAATCAATAAGAAAACTATGTATTCTGGTACGTAAAAACAATAATCGGCAAGTTAAGCGTGTGATTGTGGCAGCTTGTTCCAATGCACTTGCCGTGATATGACTTTGAAACCTTTCTCTAACGTTCTATTTCTAAAAATGTTAGTTTTATAATTAAATGTTTTCGAATTTGGGTATCTTCGTATCAATTAATTAAATATTCAATGCAAATCTATACTGGTAGCTGGATTACAAAAACCAATTACTGTAGTTATTTCTTTTGTTATAATGCAATAATATATAATTTGAGTAATTCAATATTTATAGTCATAAATGCGTAATTTGCAACTGCTAGTGGTTGGTACGTTAACATAGATAGTATTAAATATTGAACTGTTATAATATTACCGTGTTTAATTAAATATTTAATTAATTCCCCAAAAATTTATTTGCTCACCAATATAATTTGATTGATTTACTAAAATTAAATTAGCATGGTTTTGTTTGTGCTTTTTTCTAAAATTGATCAGGGAAAAAGTTATTTAGTCAGGGAAATGTCAGGGAAAAGTCAGGGAATTTCAAAAGGTCATATCACTAGACACCCTGCATACTGTATTAATTTTATCAGCAGCCTATTGAAAACTGGTGGGAGTAGAGTTTCTTCTTGAAATTTTGTCTGTGTAAATTCTTTAGGATTAGCTTAAAATTGTCTATATGGGAGAATTCTGTGTTCTTAATTTTTTCTGAATGTAAATTTGTGCTAGTACATATTTAACATATATTATAAGATGGTTGCAATAATTATAACTAGAACAAGATACTATTAGAATAATTTGTTTTAATAATAGAAGTTGGTGAACTTGTAATAAAAGATAGACTAAACCAAATGGCATTAACTGAATCAACAAAGGATTCTGAATTCAATGGTTAGAGGTGACCCAAACACAAAAACCTGACCTTGTAAATCCATGGGAACAAATAAATTGCTAACATTGAGGCGATTGAATCTATTCTTTTACAATTATGCTCTACACAATTGCATCATTCACGTAATTGACTATTTATATCGTTCTGTAAGTGATGTGCACTGGTCAATACCTATCAGCTTTTGACAAGAGACTTGAGACTGATTCCTGGATCTAGAAAACGATACTAAGATTGTACTCACAAGACTTGTGCTGCAGTACTCTCAAGTTTTGTTGGGGAAAAGAACCCAATTTATAAAACTTATTTATTAATTTTTGATTTTTAATATTTGTAATTATAATGTTCACAAATATTACTGGAATATTTGAACTTTAGATTTATTGTTGATCATTTAGTTTAGTGTGCTGAATAGGTATTTTAAATTCGTTTACCATACCACGTAATTTTTTAAAAATATTTTGTCCTCAGCTATGTAATAATAACGATAATAATTGAACGATCAAAAACTGTAATATCTATAAAACTATTTCGGATGGTGATCCATGGTTTTTGTTGCTTTTTTCTTTAAATTTTATATCTAAATGATGTATAACCCCCTTTATATTTAAGAAAAAAATGTGTATCAAAGATGGATGAGAGAAATTTTAAACTTTCCATTAAGAAGTTTTTGTTTTATACATAAACAAATACATCTTGTATTATTCTTTATTCCTGTCTGGTTTTAATTTATTAACATATACTTTATCACACAAGGTGACTTCCCTTGTCGGTGCTAGTAGCTGCAACTAAAACACCTAATCGAGTAGCTACATTTAGTTTGTCACATATAGATAATATTCCTAATTTACTTAATACGTGTAAAATTGTAAAAAAAATTTTAAGGAACAGATTACTGTATTTCATTGTTTGACTGCTTTAATACTTGTATTTTCTTTGATGTTTTTTCCTTCCCCCCGAATATGCCATGATAAAAAAGGTAGACCAAATTTGTTGTAACATAACTCCAATTCATTTTGCCATAGTCGTAGCTACTATAGTAATACATTCTTTGCAAGTAGAATTTAACTTCTTCAATTCAAGTCGCCATGAGCATTTGTAGTTGTGACTAAGTTGAGTATAGTAGTGGTCACTCCATGTAACAGAGACTTTACATAAAACCCCTTGTACTTATTATTTTAATCATATGTGGCCTTCCTAACTAGAAACTAAAATAAATATAGTTTAAAAAAACTAAAAAACACGCTTTTAGAGCTTATCAAACTAAAAAGTTAAAAATAATTTTTCAAATAAGCTTAAAACAATAATAAACGACAAATAGTAGCATTATTGTAAAAAAAGCGTTGGGCGCTCGATGTACGAGAAATATGGACAAAGCGCCCCACGCTTTTTTTACAATAATGCTAGTATTTGTCGTTTATTATTGTTTTAAGCTTATTTGAAAATTTATTTTTAACTTTTTAGTTTGATAAGCTCTAAAAGCGTGTTTTTTAGTTTTTTTAAACTATATTTATTTTTCACTTTTTAGTTCGATGTATTATAAAAGCGTGTTTTTTAGTTTTTTTAAACTATATTTACTTTTTTATTTTTAGTTCGATTAGTTATTGAAAAAAAAATTTGGCCGTGGACGGGATTAGAACCCACGAACGGAGATTGAAGTCAGCGACGACCCGCGCCTTAGACCGCTCGGCCATCGATTGTACTTGAGTAAGAGAGACATAATAACAGTAATTAGCCACTGGCTTTTAGTCCAAGGGAGAGTTACTTACAAAGAAACATACATAAATACAAGTGAAGCTAATATAAGCGTGTTAAAAAAGGAAAGGCCAAATCTATAGGTATGAGTTTCATTAGAATCTTCATGAGAAAACAATGTATGTATGCTCAAAATAGAATATGTAATAACCGTTATTGTAGCACTAAATAACATTGAAATTATTCAAACAATTTTTGTATTATTCAGTTTGTAAGATAGATATTGCCTGCCGTTTATAATTTGACTAATTTTTATTTTTCAGTATGTGTGTTTTTGAGAAAAACGATTATCTCATGAATCATTTAAGATAAATTCATGATACTCGCATGAAAGTTTATCACATTGGATTACACAAATCAGCAAATTAAATTTTGCTGCAGTTATCCGCTTCAAGATGACGGCAGTTCAAAGTTGAATATCTAAAAAACTAAAGATTTTACAAAAAAATGTTAAGATACAAAACATGTAAACAATTTAAACGGTGTATTACATTTTATCATTGAGTCGAGGATAACTGAGAAATGCAATAATTCTGGCTGAAAGTGGTTTTCTCTGATTGTTGAAGAAATTCATTTGAGCGATGTATTAGTCTAAATAAACAGAGGGTTATAATTTATATGTAAAATAAGATAAAAATTCATATTTTTATAAATAAATAAATATCACAAGAGTAAGCTAGCTTTATTTTGACTCACTTAATGATTATGAATTACTTGTTTCAGTGTTTAAACAAAGTAGATGAATATAAATTCATTTATTAAATAGAGACAAAATTTCAAAGTAAAAAGAGATAAACTTTCATGGTGAGTTTCAAGAATTTATCTTTACCCGTTCATGAGATGCATAATCATTTTTTTTTTTTCAAAAACACACAGACAGACAACTTTTAAACCAAGATAATACACATGTTATATTGTATCATTTGTTAGTTTTGACCTGCTGAATAACATGGTGAAGTTTGGTAGAATGGTTGTGAGACATTTTGCATATCATATGAGTATATTCCTTGTATAACCTTGTGCCAGCTTTTGTAAATATATATAATCTAACTAGATTAGCATTGCAAGAGAATAGCCTATATAATATAGTTATTGCTTCTTTATCAGTAGATTCACAACTCTCACCAACGATACCTGACTGAACAAAAAAGAAGAGATACATAGTTCAATGGTTCATATAAGTTTGACAACTGTTAAAATAAACGTTACCAGGAACTGGCACATACTTTCTCACAAACATATTTAAATTATTAAACAGATTAACTGTGACTTCATAATTGAAGGAGGGGTAGGAGAGGTGATACTAAAGTAGGAGATTAACTAATAAATATTATTATTATTATTATTAGCTAGAGAGAAAGCTATTCGATCGATTTCAAACAAATTTGCACCAAACACATTAATTAGGCCTGTATAGATGCACGAAAAAAGGTTTTGAAAATGAAAAACAACCGCCTTTTCTTCCAAAAAATCCTCAAAAATCAGTTATTATTATTACTAGCTAAACGAGAATTTTTAGAAAGATGCGGTTTTTGCATATGGTAGGGTACATTAAAAGCTACAAATAAGCAAAATTTTATCAAAATCGTTATAGCCGTTTTTTTATAATAAAATAATAACTGATTTTTTTAGGGTTGCTTTTCAAAACCTTTTTTCGTGCATCTATATAGGTCTAATTGACATGACTGGTGCAAATTTGTTCGAAATCGATCGAATAGTTTTCTCTCTAGCTTTGTATACATACACACATTTTGTACAAACCACTTTTTTGGACTCAGGGGGTCCCAAAACGGATTTTCCACAAAAATCTCAACATCGATTTTTTTGTGATCACTATACTTTCTCTATACTATAGTATAGTGAGAAAGTAAAAAAGTATTTAAATCTTAGTTTTGTGTTAGTACTGCTTGCAGTCCTTTCTTTGATCGCCGTTTAAGTGAAGACGCACGTTTTGCCTATTGTTCAGGCATTGTCTAATCGAAATTATTTAAAATTCTTAGCATTTATATAATGCTTGTCAATTACTACAAACACTTATCACAATTAAAAACATATGCACAACGCAAATAGTCTGGTATAATCTTCGACATTGTTATCTGATGTGAACCTACTTCCTATATAACTCACTCCCCGCTAACCAAGACTACTACGATTAGTAATGACGCAAGGACCGACCGATGTTCACGTGTGCGTCTTTACTAAAAATGTCCATACTTAATGAACTGTATCAGATTATTTGTGTTGTGCATTACGTTTTTTTAAATGTGATAAGTGTTTGTAGTACTTGACAAGCATTATATAAATATGCTAATAATTTTAATGAATTTCGATTAGACAATGCCTGAACAGGCGAAACGCACGTCATCACTTAAACGGTGCCCAAAAAAAGGACTGCAAGCTGTACTAATGCAAAACTAAGTTATTTATACAGGGCGTAGAAAAAGTCTGGAAACGGTTTAGTATTTTGTATATAAAGAAAATTTGAAGGTAGATTGTGATTGAGGAACCTGCTCTATGTAAAAATACTATTTTATTAAGATTTCCAAAAAAAATAACCGCCGTCTTGGATCTTCTTTCTTTTTTGATTTAGAATTAAATAAGCTTTCAAACGATGTGCCATCCAACGATATTTGGGAGTATTTAAAAATTTTAAGTTACAGCCATTTTGATTTTTTCAAAATTGATTTCGAGTGGTTCAACCAAATACAGTTGTGGGGCATATAGTTTGAATTGTTGGAAATGTTATTTAATTCTGAATCCAAAAAGAAGAAGAATTAATTTTTTTTTAATACTACAGCAAAATGGAGCAAAATCGGAAAACACGATTTTGTTGTTTTTTGGCCGCCATTTTTAATCGGTTAAAGATAGGGATGTGCAAATTTCGCCATTGGTTTTCTCTTGAAATTCTACACCGAAATGATGTTTCACATGACCACCTTCCCATTAAAAAAAATCAAAGTTAGGCCTATATTCAAAATGGCGGATCCAAAGCGGATAATTCTAGTAAAACATAAAGCAACATGCGACTCCCTATAGCGGCGGTAGGTTTCGCGGACATTGCTCATCCTAAATCCATTTAAAACCCGCAATTATTCAAATAGCGTTTTTTTTAAATACAAAACTCTTTGGGACAAAATTCTTCATCCGACTGGCTTGGTAATTTTTCGCTATAATTAATAGTTACAACGTAAAAAATATTTAAAATCACCCTACACCGGCGGTAGGTTACACAGACATTGCTCAGCCTAAATCCATTTAAAACCCGCAATTGTTCAAATAGCGTTTTAAAAAAAATACCAAACTCTTGGGGACGAAATTCTTCATGCGAATGGCTTGATAGTTTTTCGCTATAATTATTAGTGACTACATAAAAAAATATTAAAAATCAATGTATTTACAAAATATTTTTCTTAATTTTGAAAAAGCCATTTGCATGCATATTGACCATAGCTTTAAAATGACATATCGTTTATAATTTTCCCATCAAAAATAAAGGAAAAATTTGGATTTTAATTTAACATTGGTGTTATGGAGTGTCAGCCAACATGGCCGACAGCAGAGCTGACCCTTAAAATAGTATTTTTACATAGGCTAGGTTTCTCAATCACATCTACCTTCAAATTTTCTTTATATACGAAATATTAAACCGTTTCACGACTTTTCTACACCCTGTATATATTATTATATCCAGTCCAGCTAGGCAAATACAAACATATGATACAAAAAGTACTTGAAAAATACTGCAACGTTTCTCATTTGAAATATACTTATTAACACTTAATTTTTAGATCATATTAGTAAAAACAAAATTAATTACATGAGATACCCATACTGTACAAATAAATGAAACAAACACTGAAGGAAATTTGTTTTTTTCTTTTAATTATAGGCTAGATACAATCTTGCATTATACTATTGTACACTATTTTAAAAACATGTATTTTCTTTAGGCAAATTTCAACACCTCCTACATTCACACTGAAGGATTATGTTTTCAGCAATGTAATATCTGTTCACGACCACAAGTTGTTGATTGCCTTAAATTTAATCTATGCAAATCGTTGTATTGCTGAAGAAAGACGTTCAATCTACAAAGTAATCTAGTTGTTATAAATTATTTTACAAAGTATTTTTTTGTTGTTTGGTTTTAGTAAAACGTTGGGCCATATATGTGATGGAAGCAGACTGGTTGCAAATATACTGTAACTTCTAAAGATATGAATTAAATTATAGAATAATTTTTATTTTCTTCCAAAATGCAATGTTTATTTGTCCTGGTCTTTACAAGGATATAAGTACAGTGTCTGATTGTTGATGTTTTATTGCAGATTTTTTTCTCTCGCAATCAATTAGTCAGTTGGAGGGACTGTCAATCAAGTAATAAACAACAGGCTGCTGACTTTCCAGATTCAATTGAATCAGAACAGATTAAACTTAAGAAATGTTCAGAATTATCAAATATTCAAAGTCATCAAGAACTAGACAGGTCTATGTCATCTGCAGTTCCTTCCAAAGTGTGGAAGTGTTACTCTTCGTCGGCTGAATATTTTGATAGCATTGACAACTCCGGAAGTAGTGTTTTCCAAGATGCAAACACTAGCTTTGACAATGATAGAGAGGGTCTTGCTGAATGTGACTCATTGGAACGAAATTGTTCTGATGTTGGGGACTTGGTTTAAATACATTAGTTAAAGCAATAGGAATTATTATATATATTATAATATAACATAAATTTAAATACAGTATATTACACAAAATAATATTTTTAAATCAGCAGAAAATTAATTAAAAAATATAAAGTTAGTTTAAGATGTTAGCCTTGATTTCACTCTAAGAGCTATCTAGGTTATTCAGTATACTTATATATTTTGTTTACTGAGGTGATTCATTTATGGGAAACAGTAAATAATGTTCCTAGCTTTGTATTATTATTTAAAACTAAATATTACCAGAACATTTTAATTGTGGATAACATCAATTGACAAAATTATTACTCTTTTATTACATCCAACAATTATAATTGGTCTGTTTGAACACTTATTTTAAAACTGTTATTATAAGTTGTAGCATATTTTTATATCACACCTTTAAAAATATATTTTCTACTTAAAACAAGGGTTTAAGGGGTTAAGTTATATTAAAAATTCTACTTAAACAAAAAATTAAGCCAAAATATTAAGTTTTCTTCAATATTTAAATGTATGATCCTTCTTTTCTATGAATGCTACAATTGTAAAATTTTTAATTAAAGCAATTACTGTTCATTAAAGTTAGGTATTGAAAGATTGAGTATATAAACTACAAGTGCATGATCATTTGTAAAAATTCAATGTGCTGTATTCTCAAACTGTCCATAATTGTGTGTTACTTTATATTTAAAACCTTTCATATTATTATTTACTTTGTAATTCTAAATTAGAGAGTAAATTTAAGTAGTCCAAACTGCATAACTGGGATCCATGTTTAGAAGATCTTTAATCCAACTTTAGAGTTTGCTTTGTTTGAATTACCTTTTTTTTTATGAAAATGTAAGTTTTAAGTGAAAGGAAAGTATTTTTAAAATTAGTAACATTAACTTTTTTTAAATGAATTAGCCATACAATTTTGAGGGGTCTGCTACTCAAATGGTTACTACTATACATAAAATGTTTATAAGTAGACTACCCTTAATAAGCAATAAATAAAACTTTGAATTCTGTGTGGGGAGCATGCTTTTAAACCAATAATATTGGCATATGCTATCAAGTATTTTTCAAGCCTAAGTCTTTAAGGATATTTTTATCATCAACAATAAAACAAGTTTTTAAACAACAAGAATATAATTTATGAAGATAAACTGTTTATAGACTGATCCTACTCTGTAGAATATTTTTTTATGGTTTAGATTTTTTATGAACATTATGTTTATTGTTGTAGATTTAGAATACATATATTTATACACAAATCAAGATATATTTATACAAAGAAGTCAGCTGTAAAAATGTAAAGTTAAATCAAAATTTGGATAAAATTATTAAGAAATCTATTAATATTAAAACATGTAATCAGTTGCCAGAAATAACTTGTTTTTATATTATATCATATAACAATAAGAAAATACTATCTCATAATATTACGAGAGCTGAATAGAAAGTAACTTACGTTTTGAAATTAAAAAACAACCAAATAAAAAGAAATTTATTATATAAATTTGAAAGATACAATCTTAAACTATTTTCCTACATAGTCGCCATTGAAATTGAGGGAGTTATCATTGCGATGCACAAGTTTTTCAATTCCGTCTTTGTAGAAATCTGCCGCTTTAGATTTTACACCAGCATGAAATTCTGCATCACTGTCAAAACGCTGTGTTTTGAGCCAGGTTTTGATCACTGGGAAGAGATGGTAATAGCTCGGCACCAGATTCAGACTGTACAGTGGGTAATCAAACACATCCCATCTAAAACCATCCAATAGCTCTCGGGTTTGATTAGTTGTGTGTGGATGTGCGTTGTCGATAAAAAACAACAACTCGCTTTATCCCAGACACTTGTTTTGTATCGTTCTTCTTAGATTTGTCAATATGTCACAATACCTTTCTAAGTTAATTGTTGCGCCGCGTTAAATTATTATTTTTTTTTTAACATCCTGCTGTTTTGCACTTTAAGACGGGACCTACAGTTTTACGTGGAATCCAAACCACAGCCAATGATGTCTGTTAAGAAACCATTTAGAAAATTATTCGGGGTAAATGGGAATTGAACCCGGAACTTTTCCATTGATGGTTGCCATGACGATTGATAAAGCTTTCACGCCTTAACAACCACGGCCATCGTGGCTTATACGCCGCGTTAAAGGAAAACAACCGGAAGCACTCCTTCAGCATCCCAAAACACAGTTGCCATAATCTTTCTGGCTGACAATATTTACAAACATTTTACTGGTTTTCTGGGAGAACTTGTGTGCTCCATTTCATGGGCTGTCTTTTGTCTCACAATTGACATGCTTTACTCAAGGCTCATCTCCCTCGACAACTCGTTTGAGAAGTTTATTTAACAAATATTTATTGGAACATAATTGTATTGAAGTTAAGTTTTGTAGTTCTGAATAAAATGATGTGTCTCCATTTTTAAACAATAAATAGGGTGATATATACAAAATGGATGGTGGTGGTTTCATAGCATTTGTAACGCATGCATTTATTTTGTAAAGCCTGACTTAATTAAACTTTATTTTTTGTAAGTTAAAATAAATAATTTTCTTATATTATGTTTTTAATTTGAATACATCACTAATCGTATATTGATTGTCTTAAGTTTTTATGACAGCCAGTACTTGGAAAATTTAATTCCAGTTGATATTTTTATGATCTTATGTCTTTGATTAATTAGGTTTACAATGCTATTAAAATCAAGCAACATCTCAAGATGTGATTTACAAATATCTTTAATTTATTCAGTTACATCTTTTTGCACTTATAACATGTGAATACTGTATATAAAATATATGTTCACAGAAACGGCCTATTATATTTAAGTATGTTAATTTTATACACTTTATAGTAGCACTTAAATTAAGCTCAAATTTCCCTCCAACTCCATCATTAAGTATACACTTTCACATGTGATTATACTATTGTTTCGTAGTTACCTTTAAGACTTTCATTGATATTTGCTCACATAAAATCTTTGAGAAGTATGGATATGAAAGATTTAAAACACTAATAAATATATTAAAGTTTTAAGTAAGTTTTAAAACATTGTAATATATTATTGTAAAGGCTTTAGATATTTAATAATTATTTGTTTTGTAATTAATAATTTATACATGTCGACTGATGCATTTTGTTTCTCTGTAAGTGTGATTTTCGTATTATAGCTATTTTATTTAGTTAACTTTTGTTATAAATACATTTATAGTTAATGAATTTTGTAATGTAAATACTAGATCAATAAATTGGATAACATTTATTAATTGATTGTTGTTATTCAATGTGTGTCTACCTCAGATTTTATGGTACCTTTATATGACTGACCAAAAATAATATAAACAAAATTCAGAAAATACATTTTCAATAAAACTTGGCCCACATTGTACAATTCTTGCGAAAAATCTAAATTAACAATTATGTAGTCCTTTATTACATTATAAACTCACTAAAAGATTAATTAATAAAAATAAAAGTCAGAGATCCAATCTGAGTATAAAAGTAATCCATTAAATAATAATTTTGAAGAACTGGTTGTTGTATACAAGATTTCTTTTAAAAGCTAACACAAAAATTTGTTTAAAACCTTCGGTTGATCTCTTTTAGAAGTAAGCAGCATTTTTTATTTAACAAAATAACACTTCTATTGAGAACGACCCTTAAGACAGTGTTTCTTCCAATTCAATTTTAATTACTCACTGCTGCATGTGCATTGTCTTTTAATAGCAGTAATGGCTAATATATACAGAGAACTCTCTGAGTTTATCAAGACAATTAATATGATAAAATAAATTCTCATCAACCACAACTTTAATCGAATGTCTTAATAAAGCATTCATCATAATATAAAAAACACAAACAGGTAAAAATGTTCAGATTTTAGATGGTATTTTATCATCAATCTATCTATAATTTTTGAGAAATAGCGATGAATGACTGAGTACTCGGTCATTCATCGCTATTTCTCAAAAATTTGGCATGGTGGTCCCTAATGTGCTCTAGATGTGCAATAAGATGGGATTTTGAAAACATTTGTTTCCAAGTGTAATAAAAAAGAAAAAATCAGAAATAAATTTTGTTTATTATTTATAACAAAAAAAAGTCTATAGAGCTGAAATTACTCCCACTCATTTGTTTTACTCGCTAGAAACTAAATACATACGCAGTGGCGTAACTATAGGGTGGCAGGTCGGGCAAAATGCCACGGGCCCCAGCCGGAAGGTGCCCCTGGCCCGAGAGGGTTGTGAGCACAGGAGGATCCTAACATGTATTATTACAACATTTAGTAAAATTTATTAGTTTTATCTTTAATTAATTTAAATTACCTTCAAACAAAAAATGTATCAAAATGTCAATGCATTTGTTGGAAAAGATATCACCCACTCAGTTTTAGAACGTATCCGTTAGGTAATCAAATCCTGGACACTTTTAAACGCAGCGCTGTGGCTGGAAGAAATTAAAATTTCTTGTTAGTTCATAATGCCGAATGATCATTTTCAAAATTGAAATAGATGAAAACTTATTTAAGAAATTCTATGGGACAAGAAAGGTTACACAACTTAGCTATTCTATCCATCGAACATTCCATGTCCCGAAATGTGAATTTGATGATATGTCATTAACACTTTACATATCATTAACACACAGAAAGCCTGAAAAAAGGAATTTTAATAATAAACATTTTGTAATTTCAGTGTAATTTAAAAAAATTGTGATTTCAGTCCAGTACGCTCTTTAAATTAAAAGTTACTAGAAAATCAACTAATTATAATATTGTTTTATTGGTATTATGTGCTTACTTTACTTAGTGATTTATTATAAAATTTAAAAAAACTTGGTTGAGTTGATTGGTTGAGCTTCTTTATAATGGGTGGGAGAGGGCCCCATCTGATTCATTTGCCACGGGCCTCGAATGGTATAGTTACTCCACTGTACATACAAGTTTTGTTAAAACAATGTCTTTTCGGCAGCTGAAAGTGGAAAAAAAAACAAGCACAAAAAATCAAGATGCGGCCAACCATGACCCTCCTCTGCCAAGATGGTGAATAATGCTAACATCACATTGATAGCATTTCCTTTGGTAGATTCTTATTGCTTTGTAGAGCTATTTTTTCCAAAATAATATTGTTGTACTCTTTTTTTGTAAAGCATTAATCGCATTAAAACATGAAATTTCTCCAGATGGTAAAACTAAGATGACAACCAACCACAACCCTTCTCTGCTAATAACGAATATTAAACCAGATTGGTTTGAAGGAATATACATTTTCTTAAGCAAATAAGTTTTAATATTTGTACGCCTTTCTAATAAAATTACATCAACTAAATATAAATAATAGGTCGAGTCTATAGGGTCATTTTGTTTTCCCCATAACAGTTTAGGGTGTGTTTGTAACTCCATGTGGAAAGCACCACAGAGATTTCATTAAAACAGTGTTTCAAAAGCTGTAATGTGTATGCTGACTATCAAAACAAGTGATTATTCATGCAAAAGTATATGAATGGAGTACACCTGACAAGCGTTTATATAGTTGGGCTGACCAGTCCACTTAAAGGTCATTGATAAATAGTCGCAGTGATAAGAGCAAAGGTCACTGATCACAAAGCTCCGATGAACATAGCTCAGATCAGATTACTACCTTATTAGCTGTTCTGCTTGAATACAGTACAGTCACTTGTGTCAACCTGCTCTCTTGCTTTATTTCAATTTGTTAGTCCCTGGTATTAATATCTTCTACGATACGTTCACTACAAATACATAGTAAAAAAGTTTTTAAAGCCTTTGGTGCCAATATTCTTACTGCAGCTGAATCGTCATTACTACCATACCTGAACTTAATTTTTTGCGCCTGCCTACCATCTTTTTAGTTACCAATTAATCAACATCAGTTTTAACAGTAAAATATAAATAACTTGGTGTGCTGTTTTTTTTTTTTTTTTTTACTTACTACTTCAGTTTCTATTCCCTGTACATAACATTTCAAAGAGTTATTGCAAAAAGGTCTTTCAATTTTTATTTTTGTTGTCTGTTAACAAAGTGCTGTTTATAATTTGGTTCGATTTCTTCTTTCTACATTTCATATTAGCTTTTACTTTTTGCACTCGAAACCAGTGACCACACCTGACTCTTAGATAACTCGTATTATTTCCCATGAACTTAGTCCTCTCAGGTCACTTGGCCATAGAGAGTGACCGCTCTTTCGTCAGCATGTACTTGGCTTCCATTTTGACTGGACGGTATCACCAGCTCGGAATTGTTTTGTTGAATTCACTTAACAAGTTGGTAAGTAGATTAGAGCAAACAAGAATATTTTATAAATAAGCTCTGTTTAGTAACAAATATAACTTATTTGAAATAGAAAACACGGTATTGCTTAGTATTTTAAACCTCATAAAGACGTTATATTTATATTATACTAGCTGAAAACCCGTGCTTCGCTACAGGGAATTTGTTTTTTTTGCTACGTCATTATCACTATGATTCATAATTAATTGTAATACTTTTGTCTCATTTTCTTTCATCTATTATTTCATAAAAATGAATTATAACATGTATTTTCAATTAGTTTGGTACTTATTGTTCACTGGTTGCCCGTAAATCGTCAATGTATGCGTGTTGAATAAATTAAATAAATAAAAAATTCAGAGTGAAGAGCGTCTTCTTTTTCAACCACTAAATCTACAGACTGGTAAATCACAGTCTTAGCTGGATGTTTACAGATCACCCAGATACGTCTTTAATATGCAAATGCATAGATCGGGTTAGTTTTGATCAGCTTACGTTCAAAATATTTTCATAAAATTATAAGTGCCAAATTTCAGCTCTCTAGCTTTAAGGAAATAATATCAATTAATATTTATTGTTTTTAGGGGTTTGTTATTACTTTTTCAATCCTTAGCAGCACGTAACAAAATGTAAAAGAGGTTTATTTTTTATATGTATCTTGTAAGAAATAAATGTACAAAATTTCAGCTATCTAACTTCAAGGAAAGTATAAAAATAAAATTATTATTTATTATTTTTAGGGGTTTATATCACATTTTCACCTCTAGCAGTACGTAACAAAGTGTAAAACTCATTTACTTTATATATGTGATTTGTAAGAAATAAATGTACAAAATTTCAGCTTTAAGGAAAGTAAAATAAACAACATTTATAGTTTTAGGGGATGTTTCAACCCTTAAAGGCTAAATATTTTAAAATCCTATCTTAATTTACAGTTTTAGGGGTTGTTACTAAATGTTCAACCCTTAGCAGAACGTGATTAAATGTAAAACTGGTTTATTTTTTTATATGTATCTTGTAAGAAATAAATGTACAAAATTTCAGCTTTCTATCTTTAAGCAAAGTATAAAAATAAATATTTATTGTTTAAGGGGTTGTTACTACCTTAACAGAACTTAATAAAATTTGAAACTGGTTTATTTATCTGTGTATTGTGTATATTGTAAGAAATATTTACAAAATTTCAGCTCTCTAGCTTTAAAGAAAGTATAACAATTTATATTTATTGTTTTTATGGGTTGTATCACATATTCACCCCTAGTAGCACGTAACGAAATGTAAAACTGGTTTACTTTTTATATGTATCGTGTAAGAAATAAATGTACAAAATTTCAGCTTTCTAGCTTTAAGGAAAGTATAGCAAACACTATTTATTGTTTAGGGGTTGTTTCAACCATTGAATGGAAATATTTTAAAATTCTTTTTTTTGGCGCTCCTCTAATGCCTATAAGCAACATGTGTACCAAATTTCACGTTCCTAGGCGGTATGGTTTTTGACATATGGAAGAAAACAATATTTATTGTTTTAGGGGTTGTTTCAACCCTTAAAAGATAAATATTTTAAAATCCGTTCTTAGTGCGCCTTTAGCAGCTATGAGCAATATGTGTATAAATTTCACGTTCTTAGGCGGTATTTAAATAATATTTATAATTTTAGGGGTTTTTACTACATTTTCACTTAGCAGAACGTAACAAAATGTAAAACTGGTTTATTTTTTATATGTATCTTGTAAGAAATAAATGTAAAAAGTTTCAGCCTTCTAGCTTTAAGGAAAGTATAACAAACAATATTTATTGTTTTAGGCGTTGTTTCAACCCTTAAAAGAAAAGTTTTTTAAAATTCTTTCTTAGTTCGCCTTTAGCTCCTATGAGCAATATGCATACCAAATTTCACGTTCCTAGGCGGTATTCAATTAATATTTATAGTTTTAGGGGTTGTTATTACATTTTCTCCCTTTAGCAGAACGTCACAAAATTTAAAACAGGTTTACTTTTTACATGTATCGTGTAAGAAATAAATGTAAAATTTTTAGTTTTCTAGCTTTAAGGAAATTATAACAAAAAATACTTTTTAGGGGATGTTTCAACCCTTAAATTTCAAATATTATAAAAAATTTTCTTAGTGCGCCTATAGCTCCTATGCGTCCCAAATTTCACGTCCCTAGGAGGTAGGACTTTTGAGATATATAACAAAAAATGGTTATTGTTTTAGGGGTTGTTTCAACCCTTACAGGCTAATTATTTAAAAATCCTTTTTTAGTTCTCCTCTTGCTCCTGTGGCAAATACATGTACCAAATTTCACATTCCTAGCAGGTGAGGTTTTTGAGATATATATAACAAACAATATTTATTGTTTTATTGGTTGTTTCAACCATTACAGGCCAAATATTTTAAAATCCGTTCTTAGTGTGCCTCTAGTACCTATGAGCAATATGTGTACCAAATTTCACATTCTTAGGAGGTAGGACTTTTGACATATATAACAAACAATATTTATTGTTTTAGGGGTATTTTCAACCCTTACAGGCCAAATATTTTAAAATCCGTTCTTATTGTTCCTCTAGTGCCTATGAACAACATGTGTACCGAATTTCACGTTCCTAGGAGGTAAGGTTTTTGAGATATATAACAAACAATATTT
>JAGFPH010000226.1:241891-258943 GCA_018207615.1 Philaenus spumarius | reverse complement strand
TCCTAGGAGGTAAGGTTTTTGAGATATATAACAAACAATATTTATTGATTTAGGGGTTGTTACAACCCTTACAGGTCAAATATTTTTAAATCCGTTCTTCGTGGTGTGCCTCTAGTGCCTATGAGCAATATTTGTACCAAATTTAAAGTTCCTAGGTAGTATGGTTTTTGAGAAACTGTGATCAGTCAAAACTACCCCTAAACCCCCAAAACTACCCCTAAAAATTTGAATATCAAAATGAAATTTCTTTAGTTTTCCTATTTGCATCACACAGTATACACATGCCAAATTTCATCTCTCTAGTTTCATGGGAAGTGGGAGAATTAGTGATGATGAGTGAGTGAGGGCTTTGCCTTTTATATATATATAGATAAATAACATATGAAAACCAAAGTAGGATACAACCAATAGTCATGTTTTTAAATGACAAATTACAATATAGAAAATGTTTTAAAATTGTACAAACTTACATTATAACTTAATTAATTTAAATTATCCATTTTCGTAATTTTATAATTACCAACCATTTATCATGACACTAAAAACCACTAGTAAAGGACCGATTGAAAATATAGAGGTTATGTTATTGAGCTCAACACAGCTGTTATAAAAGGAGGGAAAGTAATCATGCGTTGTTCACATAGTTTAATAGTTTCTCTACAGATTCCAGCACTTTACACAGAAAATTATATAATTTTGTAAAAAGAAATGGGTTTCCATAGATACGTAATCCACTCACAGTGGCCATGCGAGTGTTCGCGGGATTTTGTATTCGGCACTCTTGAGTGGCCATATGAGCTGGGAGGAACAAGACTGCGAAAACAATCGCAAGTTGATACAGAAAATGGCATAGCCACTCCCAATGGCCATACAACTCCAGAGGAACTTTTTTTAAAACGCTTTTCGAGCGCAAAGGGTTAAAGATTTTTTCCACTATTCTGACTAACTTTGTTATCCCCATTCAACGTTGTTTTCTGGGGTTTTCTGTTACATTCTTTAAAGGGTTATTAGGTTTCTGTTAGTTGTTTGAAGCGCCTGTTTATAGATTTCCTTTAATAAAACCAGAACGTTTTTGTTATTAGTAAGCTTTTTTTTTTAACAGTTTACAGAGGATGTAAACAGAACTACAATGAAGTTGGCACAGAGGGCTTTATGAATGTTTTCTACAACAAATGCTTGCTTCATCTAGAACAGACTATGTTTTCAATGTCAAACCTATCACTGCAACAGTTTGGCCTTCCCTCATTGTCTAATGATGCAAACTTGGTAAATATCATTTGTGAGTACCTCAAAGAAATGTCCTACGACGTAATCCAGCTTTCTGAATCAAAGCTAAACTCTAAACAAAGTAATGTCTACTCTGAAGTGATTAAAAGAGTTGATTCAGATTCTGAGCAGCTTTTCTTTTGGGATGTTCTAGGTGGAACGAGGAAAACAATAAAAAAAATTGTGATTTCTGTAGCTTCCTCTGGTATAGCGGCAACTTTGTTAGACGGTGGAAAGACAGCTCACTGGGCCCTTTAACTTCAACTCAACTTTATTCTTATCGAGAATCCTTTGTGCAACATTTCAAAGCAGAGTTATACAGCACATGTACTTAGGGAGTGTAAGTTGATTATTTATGAAGAGGTCACAATGGTTCACAATGGAGGACTAGAAGCATTGGATAGAACTCATCAGGACATCCGAAGTAGTAAATGCTTAATTGGTGGGATGACTGTCTTATTAGTCGGAGACTTCAGACAGACACTACCTGTTGTTCCTCGGGAAACCCGTGATGAGGTGAGAGCGTGCCTTAAATCATCAACCTGGCCAAAGATCCAAGTCCTATCCTTGCGAATCAACATGATGGTTCATCTCAAAGGTGCTCTTGGAGCAGAGGAGTTTTCAAACTTACTTCTTCAGATCGGAAATGGTAAATTTACCTGAAGAGGAAGGCAAGGTAGTCATTCCAAACAATCTTTGCTTAACAGTCTAAGACCTAAAAGTTTTGACTGAAAATATCCACCCTGATTTCAACAAAGTGCACAAAGACAATCTTAGTTGGCTTAAGGAGAGAGCTATTCTAACACTAAAGGACGACTCCGCAGCCAGCATTAATGATTCTGCATTAGATCAACTTTCTTCAGAATTGGTAAAAATCAATCTGTGGACTCTGTGCTTGAGTTGGAGGGCGTTGTTCACTACCCTGTAGAGTTCCTTCAGACTTTAAACCCGCCAGGAATTCCACCTCACAATCTCTGCCTCAGTTTGAACTCCAATAATATTTCTGCGCAATCTGATCCCTCCAAACTTTGTAACGGAACCAAACTGCAGGTTAAAGCCTTAGGGTGCGTTCACAAAGAAAGCTGGTTGCAAGTTACTTGTTTCTAGGCACTTGCTCCTAGCGCTTGCTAGCCCTTGTGAATAGTTTTGGGTGTTCACAACAAAAGCTTGCAACTTTCATTCCGAGAATGACTTCCTCAAGTGATGAAGAATAATTTTTGCTTGCAAATGTAGATTTGAAAGTGCACCGAAAGAGAATCGGTATACATGAAATTAAGCGCCGAAGAGGAAGATATGGTGAATACCACCATCTGTTTCCTCAATTAATATTGGACATTGTAAGGTTTTTTTTCTTATATTGAGAATGGAGTTTATATCCTCAAGAAAATTGAAACTAATTTGGATAAATCCTGTGGAAACTGGCAAAAGCAACCAATTCATTCGGAAGAACGGCTAGTTATTTGTATGAGGTAAGTCTTTAATATGTTTGAAACTATTTGTTTTAATAACCATTTACCATATAATAATTCTATACAAATAGTTTTTTAAAACCATTATAAGATAAAAAATGTAGTTTTCACTGCGAGTTGTCAGCGACTTGACTGCTACCAGCGCCGGAAAACAAGTATCAAAAGTTCTTGCTTGCCGGTCAGCGCTTGTAGCAGGCGCTTGCAAGTCGGAACAAGCGTTGTATCTGAACGCACAAACTTGATACAATGAAAACTTTTTCTCGCGCCGGCCAGCGCTTGTTAGCAAGCGCTTGCAACCAGCTTTCTTTGTGAACGCACCCATACATAGGAATGTGATTGAAGTAACCATATTCACAGGCTGTGGTGCAGGAGAAACAGTTTTTGTACCACGAATCCCTTTGATTCCTTCTAACATTTTCAGTTTAAACGACTGCAGTTTCCCGTTAAGATATGCTTTGCCAAGACGATAAACATAAAGTTATGTGTAATAATTGGTTTGTTCAACCTGGCATCCTGTACCAACATAGTAAATACTACAATATTGCATGTACATTTGCTGTCATTATCTTTAACTTAGCTATTATCCTTCATCGGATTGTTTTGACAGTTACACCATACGATAGGGGATCAAAAGGGCTACAAAAAAGATATCTTGACATTTTTTGTTAAAATGTACGGTTTTTAAGTAATTTAGTTTTGAAATTTTCAAACTGCCGTCATTTTGAAGCGCATAATTGGATTTAATCGCTTATTTTTCTTGAGATAATATCATTGTTAGGTTAAATTTCATGTCAAGTTTGAACTGAATCAGTTAAACCGTTCTCTAGATATGAATTATTTTGCACAAAAGACAAAAAATGGCGGATATCTGAAAAACGAAGAATTTTCGTTCCTATGATTATATGAACTTTTTTTCTTATTTTGACCCATTAAACCATTCCCCGAAGTTTGGCACTTTACTTATGAGACACTCTGTATAATGACAACATTTAGTTCATTTAAAACAAGCCGCAAGAAAATGGGAAGGGTAGATCTCTAGAAATAGGTATCAATAGGGTTGTAACCTAAAACAAAACAAAAAAACCAAAAGTGCCCTTATATTCCAATGAAATAAAAATATTTCATAATTTCTTGATATAATGATAACTTTTCCTTTCATTTAAAACAAACCGCATGAAAATCACATAGGTAGATCTCCAGAAATAGATACCTATATAAATAGGATTTTAACCTAAAACCAAAAAATGCCCTTATACATATAAAGATTAAATAAAAATGACATTTCATAATCTTTTGATAATAATGACAACTTGTTCATTCATTTAACCCTAGAACCGGCAGCTTTAACGAAAATGAATTTTTGGCGTGTGCAAGCATTTATTCAAAAATTAGCCAAAAATAGTAAATTAACCCCAATCCAAAAGTGTTCCATAGCTTTTTTGTAGAGAAAGGTTCAAAGAATTTGAATATGCCAGTAAAAAAATTATAGTTGTAAAATTTACAAAGTTATTAGCTCAAGAAACAAAAAATGTTCAGTTACGAAAAATAAAAGTTCAACTTTAAGTCTACATAATAAACGGTACCAGGAACTGGCACATACTTTCTCACAAACACATTTAAATTACTAAACAGATTCACTGTGACTTGTAGGGTGGGGTAGGAGAGTTTTTTTTATTAAAGTTGGAGATTAACTAATAAATATTATTATTATTATCTAGAGAGAAAACTATTCGATCGATTTCGAAATAATTTGCACCAAACACGTCAATTAGGTCTTTATAGATGCATGTAAAAAGGTTTTGAATTTTTTTTTTTTAAACAACCCGCTTTATGGCCAAAAAACCCCCAAAAATCAGTTATTATTATTATTATTAGCTAAACGAGCATTTTTAGAAAGATACGGGTTTTTGTATATGGTAGGGCACATTAAAGGCTAAAATAAGCCAAATTTTATCAAAATTGTTAGAGCCGTTTTTTATTAAAAAAATAACTGATTTTTTAGGGTTTTTTTGGCCAAAAAGGGGGTTGTTTTTCAAAATTGTTCAAAACCCTTTTTCGTGCATCTATACAGGCGTACTGGACATGTCTTGTGCAAATTTGGTTGAAAGTGATCTAATAGTTTTCTCTCTAGCTTTGTATACTTTTATTAAAGTAGGCGATTAACTAATAAATAAATATTATTATTATTAGCTAGAGAGAAAACTATTCGATCGATTTCGAACAAATTTGCACCAAACACGTCAATTAGGTCTTTATAGATGCACGTAAAAAGGTTTTGAAAATTTTTAAAAAACAACCCCCTTTATGGCCAAAAAAACCCCAAAAATCAAGTTATTATTATTATTATTAGCTAAACGAGAATTTTTAGAAAGATGCGGGTTTTTGTATATGGAAGGGCACATTAAAGGCTACAATATGCCAAATTTTATCAAAATTGTTAGAGCCGTTTTTTATAAAAAAAATAACTGATTTTTTGGGGGGGTTTTGGCCAAAAAGGGGTTTTTTTTTCAAAATTGTTCAAAACCCTTTTTCGTGCATCTATACAGGCGTACTGGACATGTCTTGTGCAAATTTGGTTGAAAGTGATCGAATAGTTTTCTTTCTAGCTTTGTATACATACAGACATACAGACAGACATTTTGTAAAAACCACTTTTTTGGACTCAGGGGGTCCCAAAACGGATATTTCCACAAAAATCTCAACATCGATTTTTTTTGCGATCACTATACTTTCTCTATACCGGTACTATAGTATAGTGAAAAAATAAAAAGTAGTAAACATTTTTTGTAATTTTTCCATAAATGTAAAAAGTTTCGTAATTTAGTTCTAAATAGAATTGTATAAAAACATTTAACATTTTCAAATTTCTTATTTTGAAAACACGAGATTTTATGTTCTTACTACAAGTCTGCTATCAAAAGTATGCCAAGTTAGAAACGTAATTTACTAATATATGCTTTGCCCAAAAATGAAATATTATTATAACAAAGTGTAGAGAATAAATCAAAGAACTGAACTGTATACTTGTAAATTATCTTTTCATAAAAGTGTTTGACTTAGAATTATTTGAATAACAAAAGTTAGAAAAATATAGAAAACTCTCGTCTGTACAAGATGCGCGCGCAAACTCCTATGTCTAGCCATGTTGTAAAAGTCCGTTAGGCTACAGATTTGAACGTTAGATGAGACCGTATTAGCAGTCACTTTCCCACGGTCCTACACAATAAACTGTTCAAATATAGCATATTTGGTTTACAGGGAAAGTTAGCTTGAAGCTATATGTTTACAAAGATACCAAAATATCTCTAAAAAGCGATTGAGGTCACACAGATATCACGTGATATAAATAAAGCTGTTTATTGGTTGGAAAACTGACCAATTGTAAGGGTCTACAAAACCCCTTACAACTTCAGAACTATTTGTCCGAAATTTTGATTGGATGAAAGTTTTGGATAGGGGAAATTGTGATGAATCCATCGATACATAGGTTTAACTAAGACCACCTACTGGGCGGGCTGTAGAAATTGACGAAAGTTGAGTTATTTCGTTATGTTTTGTATGAATTTTCGGGCGCCGATTGATTTGTAGAAAACTAATAAACTGCAACGATGATTACGTATGGAAATATACGTTTTAGAAAGAAATTGTAAATACAAAAAATAAAGTTTGGAACATTACCTTTCCAATGATGTTTGTCTTTTTGAGATTGGAAGATTTTTAGTGGGTCAAATATTCAATACAATCACGCGTTATAAATGTGTTGTCATGATCGCACGTTTCGTGCGATCTGCTGGTTCTAGGGTTAAAAAAAACTTACAGAAATAAGTGTCAATAGTACCAAACATTTAAAGTTTTGCTAAATTTTATTATTATATAAAATAAGTAAGATTCTTCTTTAGAAAATGCCAAAGTAGTTAAGTAGACACAAATAACATATTATCCTTGATTATACAAATGTCCATAATGAAAGATATTATTATCGAGCAACTGTTGATACCAGAGTTAATAATTCGGCCTCGCAGCTGGACCGCTGACGTGAGTTGAGCAAATTTCCAAAATTAAGTTTATATGCCGATGTTTTAGGGTTTCAACCAACAATTTGGGAAATAGGTCTACTCCCGAAGGCGTTGAACAGCTGTCTTGTGTGTACGCAATATATTAGTAGAATTAATTTGTTTCCTCCTAGTGGCCTCGCGAGTTTGCACTACTTGGCATCGAACCGGGTACTTTTATGGTATTTTACGTTTTGATTGATTTTGGTGGAACTAAGCGAGCTATAAGGTCGCGTAAAAAAACTAAATGTGCAGAATAACATCCTACATTTATATTTTTAGAAAAATCTCTAAAAAAATTTAATTCTCATACTAAAAATCTCAAAAAATAGTTACTTCCGGACAAAAAACGTACTTCCGGTTATTGGATTTTTTTGACTAACGAGCTCGTCCGAGGTACATAGACAACCAACGCGTGTACCAAATTTGGACCAAATCAGACTTAAAATTCGGCCGCTAGAGTGCGAACACATATATACATATATATATACATACATATACGGTATACGAATTTTAATGACACCACAAAACGTGTTCTGGGGACCATGATCGGTGCTCATTTGCTACTCCCGACCTCGGGTCTCACCATAAGGGCCACTGCAATAGCTCATTTTACTTTCTCACTATACTATAGTATAGAGAAAGTATAGTGATCGCAAAAAAAATCGATGTTGAGATTTTTGTGGAAATATCCGTTTTGGGACCTCTGAGTCCAAAAAAGTGGTTTTTACAAAATGTATGTCTGTGTATGTATGTCTGTATGTATACAAAGCTAGAGAGAAAACTATTCGATCGATTTCAACCAAATTTGCACCAGACATGTCCTGTACGCTTCTATAGATGCACGAAAAACAGTTTTGAAAATTTTTGAAAAACAACCCCCTTTTTGGCAAAAAAACCCAAAAAATCAGTTATTATTTTTTTGTAAAAAACGGCTCTAACGATTTTGATAAAATTTAGCTTATTTGTAGCCCTTAATGTACCCTACCATATGCAAAAAACCGCATCTTTCTAAAAATTCTCGTTTAGCTAATAATAATAATAACTGATTTTGGAGGTTTTTTGCCATAAAGGGGGTTGTTTTTCAAAAATGTTCAAAACCTTTTTTCGTGCATCTATACAGCCCTAATTTACGTGTTTGGTGCAAATTTGTTCGAAATCAATCGAATAGTTTTCTCTCTAGATAATAATATTTATTAGTTAATCTCCTACTTTAAATCACATCTCCTACCCCACCTACAAAATTATGAAGTCACAGTGAATCTGTTTAATAATTTAAATATGTTTGTGAGAAAGTATGTGCCAGTTCCTGGTACCGTTTATTTCCTATGGAAATTCGTTAATAATACCAAGAGTGTTGATATATTGAAAGTGTCAAAATATACTGTCAACAAAAATCATATTTCACACCAAGGTTTATAAACAGTAAAGGTTGCCTCATTCAATAAATATCAAAAAATGGAGTGATTGTAATAGTAAATAATATAATCCCATTTACTCATATAAAATGTTATTACTGTACACTGTTCTTTTGTCTTAATATTTTGATTTAAAAGTAGTCTCTGTGGCTATCTTTTGAATTAAAATTGTAGAAGATAACTTTTTGTTCAACAATTTTACTTAATGGTCGGCTCTAGTAAAACAGAAAGCAACCTGCTACTCCCTATAGCGGCGGTAGGTTACGCGGACATTGCTCATCCTATATCCATTTAAAATCCGCAATTATTCAAATAACGTTTTTTAAAAAATACCAAACTCTTGGGGACAAAATTTATCATCCGACTGGCATGGTAATTTTTGGCAATAATTAATAGTTACAACGTAAAAAATATTTAAAATCACCCTATACCGGCGGTAGGTTACACAGACATTGCTCAGCCTAAGTCCATTTAAAACTCGCAATTGTTCAAATAGCGTTTTTTTAAAAAAATACCAAACTCTTGGGGACGAAATTCTTCATGCGAATGGCTTGGTAGTTTTTCGCTATACAGTAATTATTAGTGACTACATAAAAAAATATTAAAAATCAATGTATTTACAAAATATTTTTCTTAGTTTTGAAAAAACCATTTGCATGCTTTAAAATGACATATCGTTTATAATTTTTCGATCAAAAATAAAGGAAAAATTTGGATTTGAATTTAACATTGGTGTTATGGAGTGAGTGTCAACCAACATGGCCGACAGCTAGAGTCGACCCTTAATATCTTTGCACTAAGTTAATTTTTGTACCCCTCATTAATTATTGTTAACTCAGTCTATCTGATTTTATAGCTTTTAATTTTTGTGCCATAGGTACTTATATTTAGGTTTCCAAAGGATCTTACTTATCAGAAACAATGGATACAGAAATGTAAACAAGCCGACAAATGGAATCCTAGTTCAGCCTTCATACGTTCTGTGCATTGTAGTGATGACGATTTTATCCCAGATTTAAAAGCTGAAATGAAGAATTGAAAGGCTGTTAAAAAAAAATCACAAAAAATCAAATCCCCAAAGGATCTGGAGTTGTAAAACAGTTGACAAACAAAATTATCCGCGTACGGAAATTGAAGAAAAATAGAAATCTGTAGTTCAGAGCTACCCGTATATCAAACAAATATTATTTTTTATTCGAATTAGGTATCATGCAAGTATCAACATGCAAGTTTACTTTCCAAAAAACGTAAAGCAATACTCCAACTTCAAAGACTTCAAAGACTGAGGACATAGGCCATAACATTAAAATGTATAAACATTATCATTGTATATTTCAGTTTATTATTTTTATAATTATTATTATTACTAATTACAATGGATTAACATGGCTAATTTTTTTTCATTTTAGTCTTTAAAAAATATAAATTAAAATTTGTTTGATTTGTTTTATTAATATTACTAGGGGAGACCCCTGCGTGCTTCGCACGCCAACCCCCAATGGAACCTTCTAAAAACATATGTTGTGTTTTATTTATAATAAAGGTGTACGATTAATAATAACCTCAAAACTAAGATGGTAAATAATGTTAAATGTTCAAATTAAATATTTCTTATATTTTATAACAGCAGTTATAATAAAGGTTAAAAGAACCTGCAAGGCTCAGGTCTACATTTTAAAACCCTAACCTAAAAGCTAGAAATACAAAAATAGTTGCTTCAAATTTTGAAATCAGCTGTTAATGGAAATATTGGAGCAGTCTGTAGCTACTGTTACTTTATTCAATTGGTTGCTATGGTAATAAATGTAAATACATGTGTTGGTTTAGCATTCCAGGCCTAACCTAAGAATTTTTTCCGACTAAATTTACAAATATTGAAATATAAAAAAGGTTTTTATCGAAATGAATTATAGCCTATATTACTCAGGGATAGTGTAGCTTTTTATTAGTAAAACTACTTTTTCAATCGGTTCAGTAGTGCCAGAGATTACCCCCTACATACAAACAAACAAACAAACAAACTTTACCTCTTTATAATATTAGTATAGATAAATTAAAATGTATTAACGTGATTGCATTTTTTCTCATTTTATTCTGTAAAAAATATTAAACACAATTTCAATGGCTGCTTTTTAGTTATATCATTTATAATGTATTACCAAGCATTTTATTTTATTTTAAATTTTAGTCAGTAAAAATATAAATTAAAATTTGTAAGATTTTCCTTCAAACGTTGGAGGAATCCTGGTATCCCTTTGACTCGGTGCAAGAATACCGACATCATCGGCCGGAACATGGTCAAATGCGAACGTTCGACGCTCGCCATTGGACGCTCGTAAATTTGAACATCGTGTAGATCCGGGTGAAAGGTGCGGGGGTTTGAGTTTGTTTACATGTCTATGAGGCAACCTTTACTGTTTATAAACCTTGACTTCACACTTCCTTTAAAACAACAATGTTACAGCTGTGATTAAACTATTCAGATTTAAAACAGTACCTATATATATAACTTAACCTCTAAAAAGAGTATTCATGTTAATTCCTTAATTTACATATATTATATATTTTCTGTGCTGTTAAAAAATGGCAGTATTTCGTAGAAAAAGTTTTCTTGATGAAAGAATAGAGGGACCTACATTCACAGTTCCAGTAAGAACTAGTGATCCACCAATAGAAATTCCCATGAGACATAGGAAGAAAAAACTACATGATACTGATGATTTTGAAGTCATTGATGATATACCAGCAGATGCTAAGCACAGAATTGATTTAATAAGTTACTTTTCTTTTAAGCGCAAAAAGCCACTAAGTAAGTATTAAGTAGGTTCAATTGTACTTGAGTAGAAATTAAAATGTTCTCTGTCTATATCACATTTTTCTAGTAGGTAGCCTATCATTATTTACATTAATTCGATGAAGGTTGAAGGTCACAAAATACCACTATTTTGTGAAATTGGAGCAGGGGATACAGATAGTGCCAGGCAGCGTGAAGCGTCACTTGAGCATGCGCTATAACGCCTTACCCTCTCCTAATCGACTGTGAGTCTTAAGTACAGTCACCACCAAAAAGTGTTGATAACCAATCACCACGACTACAGAGCAGATATGAGTTAGGTAGGCAGGCGGCAGACAAACGTGTGGAGCGGTGCTCTGACTACTCCGCCACGAGAGGGGAAATGTTCTCCAGACTAGTGGGAGCCGGCCTAGGAGACTTGCACACTCCCCTCTTCGCATTCCATGCTAATTGGCGCTAGGCCTATTTGTAACTTTTTAGGCATACTGCCACAATTAGGCCTAAGTGTATGCACTATGTATATTATTCTCATTAATTAATACCAATAGCGGGAGTTAACTCTATGTTCAAGCGTCTTATAAATTTGACACGAAAAGGACACATTTTAAGTTGTTTTAGGCAGGTTAGTAATATACTTATGTTTAAATAAATTTAACACTAGCTGACTGTGCGAATATTTCGCAAGTTTGGAATAGGCCTACACTTACCTGATTTAACACGTTGATTTAATTATTTATTTATTTACGCTGGTTTATAAATAAGTTTCCATATAGAATGTAAACAATCTAACTAACAGCTGTCATGCTAGTTAAACAGACTGTTAATAGTTAGCGCTATTCATTAGAAACCATATGAAGTATAATATAAAAGTTTTTTTTAATTAATTTTTGTAACGAAATCATGCATTTTAAGCTGATGGTTTATTTTTTCTATCAATAGCTTTAAGCTTTAAAATGATGTTTGAATAATTATTTTGATGAAGAATTAAGGGAGATATCGCTTAGCGACAAAAAACACGCTTGAGAAATAATATATATAAATATATTAATATATATATATAAGGATAATTTTTTAGCTGACAGACCACCCGGCGATAGGAGAGTTCGTCCTGGGGATCAGCATCCAGAAAACGAGCGAGGTGGGGTGCTATCGTGAGGTATGTAAAGGCATAAGAAAGACAACGAAAATTTTGGTAAGATAGACAGCGAGAGAGAGAAGTGATGTTTGCGACTTTATGGAGTAGAACACAGATCAACAGAATGAAAGCTGGAGCGAAGGCAACCAGAATTTATAGGGCGCTTGGAGTTGCATGCGCACATCCCCCAATCTGCCCTTGTTCTCTCTCGCTGTACAAAATTTATTGGTTTACAATGCCATTGACAATACTTAGCCTAGAATAATACATTCAATAATTAAATAAGCGTTTATGTTGACTGAAGGAGTAGCGTGTCGCTACAGTGAAATTTAAATTCGGCGCTATGGTAAAGATGTAGTTAACAATGCTTAGGCTGAGTTATAAAAGGAAAACAAAAATTATAATTTTTGATTAATTGGATATAACATTATTGGGCTTACACATGGTTTTTATTAATACTAAACGCTTGGCATAGTGTGAATTCAAGTATAATTGCAATTTTAAGTAGTGCCTACTGTTATACATTTGTTTTGGTTATAATATTTTATTCACAAAGTAGGGGGCCTATACTACATTTAGTAAAATTATTAAAATTTTGGGTAAGCTAGTGGGTATTCTATACAGTTACAAGAAAATTCACACATATAATGGAAAATTAAGAAATTTTTAGAGTCAATATTCCTTTTATTGAATTTCTTTAAAAATTCATCTGTGCATGTAGTCATAAATCACTCATTTTGTAAGAATAATATTATTTTCCTAGTAAGAATAGGGTTAAACATTACTTTTTAAAGATTTAATATTTAATTCCTTGTTAAATGGTAAAATGTTACTATTCAAGAATTCAATTATTTTGATACATACAATAACACAGCCATGTAGCGTGTTACCATGGAACTGTTGGGCCCGGGCGTAGTTTTTGAGGTTCAGTTACTTCTAAACATACTAAAACGTACCTAAAGCCTTTTTGTTTGTTTTCAGATGAAAAGCTTTCATTGACTGAAAACATTGATTAGGTAACCTTTGTATTAATCCTACCTACTCACATACACAAACATCCTTGGTCTTTACCTAGATTTACAAATTTTGAAATATAAACTTCTTTAAATGCTATTTTAACGCTTTTCTGACCATTTAAAAAGTATATAAACCATGGAAAATCTTAACTCAGCAATCTCAATTTTGATTGAAATTTCAAATTAATTGAGATTACTATGATAACATTTTCCAAAATATAAACGTAGGCTTCCATCAGGTTTAAAAAAGTAAACTCGATTTCATCTGAAATTAAAAAAAATATATAATTTAAAAAATTAAATACAAAGTTTGGATTGAAAAAACATACATGCTCATTCAATCTTTTATTACATGCTTTTTTAATTTTTTATTTACATTCTTTCTGAAATCACGATTTGTTACAAAAAGGTAATTAAGCTGAACACATGTAAACTTGAACATATTTACTTAAATATTAAAAAAATGATTAAACCCTAAATGTTTTACCTTGCAATTTATAAGGAGGACGGGGGAGTTTAGGGAAAGACAAAGAAGACAGAGTTATATAGAGTGGACACTGGGGCTCGCCGGTGAGGCCGGCTGGCCGCTCAAGATGGCGGCTACTCGGCTTGACCTTATCCAGTGCTGCGCACTTTTCTCGTTCCAGTCCAGTTCACTCACTGCCGGAAAAATATCAAAAATAATAAAAAAACTTCTACATAACATAACCTATATAGTTAACTAACAAAATCATTCTGTGCAATAATAGTAAGTTAAACTGTGCGACAAGCCAGCTACAGCGAGGTATTTAAACTCAAATAAAACGCTTTAAATAATCGACGATTGCTAAATAAGTATTAACGGTAGGTGAAAATTGCTTTCAGATATGAAACTATAAGCTCTTTTGCATCATATCTCAGCAGATAATTTTTCTCTGACCAAATAACAAAATTTTCTCTCGCAAGTCTAAATTAACTTGTTTGTTTGTTTTTTAATTAAAAGTATGTTTCAGAAAAACATTTTCCTCATTCGACAATGTTAAGTTTCGTACATTTAAAGCACACTGTTGTCTTCATCAAGGTTTGGTCCTTCTAACTGTGAAGTTTCATAATTTTTGAACGATGTTTAGAGGTATAAATGACATGATATGTTAACTGGTGTCGATTGTTTCCGCGAGTAAGCGACCTCACTGGCCCGCATTCATTCAGTCTAGGGAAAGCCACTCTATATAACTCTGTCCTCTCTGGGGAAAGATAAGTCAACTGGCCGCCTAAAGTACAATCTGGCATACGGCTAGATAAAGTACAATCTAGTCACGCACCATTGTGCTTCATTCGCCGCAATAGTCCATTGTTCCACTGCTCATTATGTTTTATATTTACCGGCTTTATGTATGGCTTACCGGTGTATACCATCACAAATCAAGCCACTTGGTTTTTTTTTATAATGGAACTGCTGCAACAACCAACCGATAAGGGTTATTTGTAGGCCTACACCATTTATTAGTTAAAATGGCAGCCCCTAAAATCCATTTAGGTATTTTGAAAATGAAACCTTATAGTAATGGTGATGATTGAGAAAAGAGCTATGCATGATTGTTCTATCTTTATTATGCAACAGCAAAACATATAATACTCTTATAAATTTATGTTTTTGTGAATATTATGTACATTTTGATCAATCTTTGTTTTCAGAGTTTTTAATGACTCGAGAGATAGCTCGATACTTTGACAGGGAAACCTACTTAAAAGTTTCATTAAAAGAGATGATTATTTTTATTGGATTTCTCATAATACTCTGTACTGGTAAGTAAATATTAAGTTATTAGCTACTTAGTATTTTAATTAGATATAAAGTGATGGTTCATAATATTTTTAATTCTGGCAATCGAACAATAGCAATTTTGGCATTGGAATTTTAGGAATGATAACATTTTTGGCAAATCATATTTATTTTGAATAATAATTAGCCTATGATGAAGTCTGAAAAAGGAGACGTATCAATAAAAAATTTAACAGGGTGTGCCGCTCTTGGGTGTTATGTTAAAAAGAAAATAATTTGTAAGATGGCTAGGCCTTTATAGCCTATATATACATCCTAATATCATTACGACAGCCGACCATAGGCCGGTTCACATGTAAAGTGCCAACCAAGTGCATTTATGATAACCACCATATAAAATTCAATTTAATCTTTAAAATGCAATTTTAAAATCTTTAATATAGCTTCATATTGATAGCAGATGTATGGATATATACAAAACGGGTTTTCACTAAGTTTGCACTAGTGTGCAAATCATAAATGTGCAATAATCTATACTTTGAATTTGTATACTTTACGGTTTTTATACTATCAAAATGACGCCCAGAAGTATGGCAACACTGTAACTAACTACTTGGTTGCCGTATTGATAGTTTTGCTTTTCCAACTTGGGCAAGGTCTAAACCACACAGATCCTATGACCCAGCGGTTAAGGATATTCTGAATTCTTTTCAATTAAATTAGAGTCAACTCGCCAACCTACCAATTCGAGCACTGCCATTGATAAGGTCATCACACATATCCAAATCTCATCTGTTTTTATAGTATGCCTTCACACTGCCATTTCCGATCTATATAGGCAGGAAATATTTATTAGTGGATTTGAGCCATAGTCAATACCCATAATGAGTAAATTTAGAGGAGATTTAAGGCTTGAAAATATCGGTAGTTAAACATAATTATACATATTATATGAATTGCTAGTGATTCTATCAGGATACATATATTAAATTCAGCTGGAAATTTGTTATTTGCTACATAATAAACTATAATGATTGTAAATATAATTAATTGAATAAACAATAATCGACTGACTCCAATTCCTGCTCACTTTGGCCATATCACTGGATGATTATGAGAAGCATATAAATAAACACAAACAAGTAAATTTTTTACCACAAGTACACAAAGTAAAAAAAAAAAAAAACTTTTGCAATGTCTTACAATATGAGATGTTTTCGAATCACGTTCAACGTAAATAATTTGCAATCTGTTTTTGTTGATCGAAGACAATTATATTTATTATCGGGTGTTAAACATTGTTTATTGTATTTGGTGATCTATAGCTCTATATATAAGTCCTTTTGTTGAAGATATGAGTTCTTGTCAAAAACTCTATGTAGCCTCATTTTGGAACTGACTTTTCAATCAGCCTTTATACATACATACAATTTATATTAAAAAAAGTTCCGACAAGGAATAATCAAATGGGGTTTATATTAAAAAAGACAATTCTACTGTACTACCAAAGTGAATTAGTGGAAGCTCGATGTTTATGGCAAGGAAAGCAGCACGCTGCGCACTGTTTTTATTTGCCAAAACGGATGGCCTCCCTCCCCATCCAGTGACGTAGGCCATAGCTCAAGATATTCCGTGAGCAGTGTAATGGTTAGTGTTTTGTTCTTTCATTTTTAATATTAACATTTGCAAATTTGCCAGTCTCGGCAATCACGGTGTGAAAATTGGGGATGTCTTGGATGGGAGATTCGTTTCGCTCATTTGCTCACTTCGGAACCACTAACTTTAACTATGAGAGGCCTCAGATACCAAATTCACTTAGACAATTTAACATTTAAGACAGCTTTTTAAATAAAGGATTTAGAAACAAAACCGCTGTTATGTGTTAAATTAGTTTTTATTTGTTTATCTTCGTTTTGAAAGTGTGTTTTACAGGTGAAGATCGACTGGGCCCTGTATGGAGTGTGTAACGTGTTTGGTTTTTCCAACGGCGGTTTCTTAGCAACATTTGTTTTAATGTTGATCCTGTTAGTGATATTAATTAAGTAGCCATCATCTTAAAACAATTTTTTTTAAATTGTATAGATTTTTTTTAACTTTACTGTGACAATTTCTTTAACTGTAATTTTATCTTGCCAATTTC
>JAGFPH010000226.1:220707-231420 GCA_018207615.1 Philaenus spumarius | reverse complement strand
AAATTTGGTATGTAGCTTCCTCTAGGGCCATAGGTGCTCACTAAGATAGGGTTTGAAAAAATTCGAAATTTTAGTGGAGGGGTTTGGGGGGATCAAATTTATTAAAAAATGATTTCTTCAAAACTACCGAACGGATTGGAATGAAATTTGGTATGTTGCTTCCTCTAGGGCCGTAGATGCTCACTAAGAAATGGTTAAAATATTTAAATTTTAGGGGGTTCGGGAGAGTCAAAATTACTAAAAAACTCTATAAGAATAAATTGGAATGAAATTTGGTATGTAGGTTCCTCTAAGGCCGTAGATGATCGCTAAGAAAGGGTTAAAAAATTGAAATTTTAGGGGGTTCAGGTAGTCAAAATTACTAAAAATCCCTATAAGAACGAATTGGATTGAAATTTGGTATGTAGCTTCCTCTAAAGCAGCTTTTTCATGTTAGATAGTAGTTTACAGAAATATAATTTTCAGTGCTTTCCTAAATAGCGTAGTCATTTTTTCATGACCACAGTAGGATACGTACGGGTATTCAACGAACACTTAACCCTAGAACCGGCAGACGGTATATAATGTAGGCTACCGTCACTCCAACACATTTGTAAGGAGTGATTGTATTGAATATTTGACCCACTAAAAATCTTTCAATCTCAAAAATACAAACACCATTGGAAAGGTAATGTTTCAAACTTTAATTGTTGTATTTATAATTTCTTTCTAAAACGTATATTTACATATGTAATCGTCGTTTTAAAATTGTAGATTTCTGTAAACCTGATTCCACGCGTGGAATCGAATACAATTGTACTGTTATTTCCCACTTATTCAACGTCCCAGACCATCTACAGTAATATTTTGGTCAAAATTATAAAGCTACCATGGGATTCGTCAATATTATTTTGATCTATCTAAAGATGCCTTGCAATCAGATGTCAGTACCATACAATTTGAATGACTAAGCTTTCTGTAAACCCTTGTGATTGGACAGTTTTGAAACCAATGAAACATCACAATTTGTCAATTGAGATAACGCCCACAATCCCATATGTTTTTACAGATTTCTTTATACAATTCTGTAGAGAAAACTTGCAGCTTGCCAATATAGTCTACAGAGAAGTCTTGCAGTAAACATGTGAAAATGTTATTGTAAAAATTGTAAATATTGTAAATATGTAAATAATATGTTCTCCATGTTTGCCGGCCTCTCTGTGGCGAAACTGGATAGCCATTGTCAACGAATGGTAAACTAACGGGCAAACGCAAACATAGTAATTAAAATTAAGTTTCTCAAATTACACGCAGTTTTCCCGTGCGAAGAACGGGTACATCAGCTAGTAATAAGTAAATGTAACAACGATTAAATTGGAAAATAATTTTAACGTTAACATTAATAAGGTAAAATAAACAAGACAGTTAAAACATTCTTGACATAAATGACTTGTAAAAAGAGGAAGAACTTTACAAAATAATAGAAATTAATTATTTGTGTATTCGCCACAAACATAAACTAATATTAAATTTAAATACAATGCTGGGGGGGGGGGGATTTGCCCAGGCGTGACACCTATGGGGATGAGAATGTGATAACAACCCTTAAACAATAACAGGTAATTATTATACTTCCCTTAAAGCTAGAGAGCTAGAAATTTGTACATTTGTTTCTTACAAGATATACACAAAATGTAAACAATAATTGCATTTTGTAGCGCGCTACTAATGGGTGAGAATGTGATAACAACTCTTAAAACAATAACATTAATTATTATCCTTTCCTTAAAGCTAGAGAGCTGGAAATTTGTACATTTGTTCCTTACAAGATATACACAAAATATAAGTTATTAATGTTCAAAAGTCGTTACAGCTAGTTGCACCTACAATACTTAGAAGTTAATTACGACAAAGTGTGCCGTTGGAACATATATCTGCCTACAACAGGAGCCTAATCTTGACTTATTGTGAAGGTAAACTGTGTTCCGTTTTAACACATTTCTCCCTATATACTAGAATCCTGTTTGACTGACTTCTCTCATGTCCACACTTTCAACCTTAGGCATTCTCATTGTTTTTATATACACTGCAGATTTATTATGTTCCTTATTTGTCACTTAAAATTGTTGTAAAATCGTATTAAAGTGTCTTTTTAAATGTTATTCAATCAGTTATAAGTATATTTGATTAATTTATATTATTTTCAATTAATTTTAATTATTTATGCCGTATTATTTTAAGCTGTCTTTGACATTTTTATGAAAATAAATAAATAACTTTATTATTATTTTAAGTTTATTTTTATTTTATATAACCTTTTCAAAACATATATAAATTATTATTTATTCAAGAAATCATATCGTTACACTTTTGCACTATGGGTTGTAATTGTAAAAAAAATCAGTAAAATATTTTGGTAATATTTTTTACTAAATGTATAACAATTTTGAATAATTTTGTGTCTACTAAGGGAGTAATTCATTTGTTTGCTCCCCTTGCAAAAAGAGTTGGTCCTGTCAAAATTGTTTCATACACAAATTTTACATAATATTAAAAGGTTTACAATAGGTTTAAACGAATTTGTCGCTGAGTATATTAAGTAAGGGATGCATTCTTTTGTTCTTCAACCCATATTTGTCCACCCCTTGAGTTGATGATTGGTGTTACCAAAAGATTTTCCAAAATGTTTTTCGGTACTACTCTTAAGAGGTATAATAACTTTAATTGAATGCAATATTTTTAATATTATGGGAGTTATAGTGATTTTTAGATTTTCAAAACCCTTGTGGTCCAATTTTACCCATTAAATACGTTACAAATTTCCCATCTATATATTTTTGTGTCACTCTGGAAGTAATTTGGTTGGAAAGTATTTGAATTAATCTGTTGGCTAGATATTCAATTGACAACAAAATATTTGAAACAATTACATTAACCCTAATGAAAGGTCAATGTGCAACAAGCACAGTTTCTTTTCAGCAAATTAGTATTTGTGTGTTGTTTTCATGTAGTTTCATTGTGGCTCTTATATAAACAACTTCACAACATTGTATTGGCTATCAAAAAAGTAAATTTTAATGGAATGTAATTTCAAAGACAGACAGTACAAAAAAAAAAAAAATGTTTCAGTACTGTACTTTTAATATTAGTTATTTAATTGAATAAATAATTTGATGTTCTTCATTGTGCTTATAGTGTCATATTCAACTGCAAGTCCAACGATGTTTTACTATGCAAAAGTAATGTCCAGTCTTTTTGTGGATACAAAATTTGTTACACCTAGTTTACAGACGATATCATTCAAAGAAATCAATTCAATAGATGATGTCTGGCCTGTAAGTTTTATTTTGTATGTATTTACTTACAAAGATTTATTAATTTGTTTAGGAGTATTTTTAAAATTAGGTAAACGAACAAATTAATGAACATATTTATATATTATACAAGCCACTAATCAAAATACTGGTATCAAGTTTTGAACATCTTTTACACGATTTTTTCATTTTATTTTGTATATATGAATATATAATATAACATTTGTAACCTTAATAGAAATATTAAAGTACTAGTGGACCTGCAATGCTTCGCTATTGCTTGATTTAATTTTAAGGGTAGCGCTATCCCATTTCATCCCGTTGACTTGAGTAATCAAATTGCAAATAGTTTTGCAATCTCTTAAAATAATATATAATTTTAGGTTTATAGCTTGTATGACGTTAGTTTAATTTGTATTCATTTTATAGGAGTAGCAACACCATTTCAACCCCTTAGATCGGGACGAAACTATCCTATATTTTAAGTTATAGTAAAGAACACATTTTTAAAAAAAATTCATTAAGATCGGTTGAGTAGTTTCGGAGTTCATCGCGGACAGTCACCGTGACAATGGATTTATATATATACAGATATAACTTAAATATACAATTATATAACCAAGTAAAGATAAAAATATTATCATTATTATTATTATCTTTTAGTTTCATTCAGATTGTTTGTTTGGTTTTCAATATAATTATGTTTAAACTCATATATGTTTATGGTTATGCATGGTGTCAAATAATTTGTTTAGTATTTTTTTTTTTTTTGAAAGCGAAAATATGATTTGAAAAGTATTAAGCAATTCATAGATAAGATATATTTTATATAAACAATATTATAAACAGTGTTTCTCTAAGTATATAGATAATGTAACTTCCAATGTTTGAATTAAATTATGATACAGAAAGCATTTTTCATTGATTTTTGTTTGTGTTTGTTTTTAGTTTTCAATCTAACCTAAAAAAATCTTGGTTTTGAAGAATAATAATCTGATTATAAATTTGCTAAGTATAGTTGCTATGGTAATGAATGTAAACAAACATGTGTTGCTAAGCTTTTTATCCCAACAGCTGTTTTTGTGAGTTATGGTCTTGAGTTCATACAAAAATCCCATCAAAAAAATTATGTTAAATTTTTCCTGAATTATAAAATTTTCCAGGAAATTTCAAGATTTTTTTTTCATAAAAACCTAATTCAGACTATTACTAACATTTTAAAACAAAAAATAGCCAAATTGGTCTAGCCGTTCTCAAGTGATACACCTATTAACGAACAGCATTTCATTTTTATTATATAGATAAAAATTAATGTGAAATGCCAGAAGTTCAAAAACTTGAAATGAAACACAATTATTTCAAGTTAAAAAATCATGTAGGTGATAAATTTATTTATTGATTAAAATTTACTAGTCATTGTGTATGACTTTATTATCATATAAAATCATTTGTTTACTAAAAACTAAATAAAATCACTTGCGTACCACAGATTGACACTTTTATCAATCCGTGAGGACGTCGCGTCGTTTACTGCTCAAATTTTGCGCCATACCCTCAGTGAACATCTTATACAGTATTATGTATTATGCAATACTTTTCAATCTAAATTTATAGTGTTCAATCCCTGTGGAAGTACTTGGAATAATGAAGTATGGTTGCCAATGAAAAATCCCAGACAGACATGATGGTTGATTAAGATTATTTTAATGTTTCAATTTATTGTAAAGTCAGTTCTCCAAAAAAACCTAAAGCAAATCCACAGAACTAAACGTACAGTGCGGTAGGTGGAAGATGACTGAGGTTGGGGTGTGTGCAATGGTGGGGGATGTGTGCGACCTTGAACAGACAAATCATAGAACTCCTTGTGATTGGTGACCTACACCTCCACTGTAACCTGCTCACTATGCGCGCACGCATTAAACATAATGGAGTTAGTTATCTCGCGGTTACGGCGACCTGCACCTGTTCCTCACTATGCGCGTATCCTAATATAATCTTTAATGTTGGTTAACCATTGATCCACGTTGCTTTCCACAAAGTCTCTGTAGTAGTGAAAACGAATACCTTCTGGGGCTTTTGAATTTAATATTTTAAAAAGTTCTCGTGGATCAAAACGTTTACATTTGTAAAGGCACTAAATAACATCACTTTACAACCTCAATAATTTGTCTCTTAGCGTCTAAATATAAACAAACCCGTTTTCCAATATGTGTTAGACTGTTAGACCTCTTCATAAACTAGTATCCCTGTCATAATACTACATGAATATCATCTTTGATTATAGACCTTAATCAAAGATATAATCTTTCTTCTGTAATGTCAGGATCACAGATGAAGGTTTAGCGCAATCTGTGCTCAGTCACTTGCGTACCACAGATTGACACTGTTATCAATACGTGAGGATGTCGCGTCGTTTACCACTCAAATTTTGCGCCATACCCTCTGTGGACATGTTATACAGTATTATGTATTATGCAATACTTTTTAATCTAAATTTATAAATTTGTTGTGTTCAATCCCTGTAGAAGTACTTGGAATAATGAAGTATGGTTGCCAATGAAAAATCCCAGACAGACATGATGGTTGATTAAGATTATGTGTTCAGCAAATTTTGAATCGGTTTTCGGAGGTTGTGCTGATCGTATTGCTGGAGGAAGATGTTCTTTAAACCTCTTATGAAATGATTATGGAAACAGCACTCAAATATGATGTGATTGACAGATCTTTAACCATTTTGCATAAGTGTAGCAAAGGTAAGCTTATGAATGCTCTGGAGCAGTATGAGATTTATAAAGCTTTCAAGACAGAGCAAGGAACGCTACTTAATGAAAAACTCAATTTTAATTCCAACCCATTATTCGACTTGGTAATAGACATAGCAAAAGCAAATACAGTTAAGAACTATGCACAAACGTAACACCGACAGTCTAGCCGTGCACAATGAACTTACCACACGGACATTAAAATGTGCAAGCGTGTATTTTGTAATTGTGGACTCGTGTGTATAAGTGTTTTTAAGTGTACTAAGTGTTTTTATTTTTATTAATGACGAAGGACAATGGTCCTTAACTTGAAAATGGCGGAATAGCCGAAACGGCCGTCATTGGAGATGTAAAATTGGACTATTGGACGGTAAGTTCAACAAGTTTATTTAATAAACAATAGTCGGTATGGCGAACATAAACAATAACAAATTAGCTGTTGAGGCACTAGACAAGGCACTCCAGGACATACGGAACCATAACCAAATAATGGGTGGAGTGACTGTGCTTCTGGCTGGTGACTTCAGACAGACCTTACCTGTGGTACCGCGGGACACACGAGCGGATGAGGTGAAGGCCTGTCTCAAGTCATCAATCTTATGTCTCAAAGTTAAAGTCCTGTCCTTAAACTATCCTTAAAAATGAATACATGTGTTCATCTTCAGGTTGACTTGAGAGCAGAGGAGTTTTCGAAGTTATTTCTAAATATTGGTGATGGCAAGTTGGCGGAAAAGGAAGGAAAAATAAACATACCTGACAACCTTTGCTCTGTGGTGGAAGATCTTATCAGCTTAATTAGCCAAGAATAACCCGATATTTGTCGAACCCAAATTCATGATGCTTCTTGGCTAAAAGAGAGCTATTTTCACTCCAACCAATGACTCAGCAATTTCTATAAACCTTAAGTTATTGGAGAAGCTCTCAACTGAGCAAATAAATATGAGTCTGTGGAGTCAGTGGTGGATGTTGACGATGCTGTATTAGTATTAGTATCCTGTGGTGTTTTTGCACACCCTCAATAAACCAGGATTACCCCCTCATGTCCTTCTTCTTAAGATAGGTACTCCAATAATGCTGTTGCGTAACCTTAATCCTCTGTGCAATGGGACAAGATTGCAGGTGACAGCTCTGTTCAGGCACGTCATTGAAGCGACAATATTCACAAGCATTGGCCAGGGAAACAAATGCAAACTTTGTTGTGTTTAAAGGACACATTCAAATAGCAAACTTGACCACACGGCTTGTTTAAAACTTTAGGAGTTTTAAACTAGCTAAGCTGCAAAAAATACTAAAATTTAAATTTACATACTTCACATATGGTTCTAGTAATGGTTGTTACTGTTACAGAAGTTTTTTTATAAAGAGTTTAAAAGTTTACAAGATTTGACTAGGTTGTAATTTTGAAAAAGCTATAAAATTTTATATGAGTTAACACATCTATAACCAGTTTAATTAACTCCTATAAATAGGTACATAGATATAATTATGTGGTAATCTCAAGGCATTTTAAAAGCTTAAACTATGTAATAAATGCAGTTTACATACCTGGCATGAAAGACAATGGAATCCTAGGCAGGCTTTTGTTTTAAAAAAACAAAGCGAACACCATTATTTACACACTGAACTGCGATTTTATATTTACTTAGAATAAGCGTGTATACTACTGCAGGGTTTTAAATGTTTTTAACGGTGGAAGAAACATATTTTAACTGAAATTAATGTTGTAACATTTTAGTGAGATCTATCAGGCTACATCACTAGTATTTTTTACAAAACTGAAGTCAGTTATGGCTGCCATTTGGCTTAGTTAGAATGAAATTTGAGATTGCGTCCGAGTAGTTCAGCTGTTGGAAAGTCTGTTTAGTAAAGAATTTATAAGGTTAATTGTGAGGTTCGATGTTTGTTTAAGAGATATGAATATGGTGTATCAGGTATGAAAGTATTTATGTCAATTTAGGAGGTATTTATATGCAATAAACAAACATATAATATAAATGATATATTTATTTATATTTGTTTGCCACTAGGCGCAAACAAATTCTACTAATATATTGGGTACACACAGACAGCTGTTCAACGCCTTCGTGAGTAGACCTATTTCCCAAATTGTTGGTTGAAACCCTAAAACATAGGCATATAAACTTATTTTGGAAATCTGCTCAACTCACGTCAACGGTCAAGCTGCGTGGTCAAATTATTTTTTATTGGCTTTTATAAGTTAAATGATTTGTCAGCCTAGAGTATTGCCTACACCTTTTATTCCTTTGAACATGACAATGTGTTTTGTTTGTTAATATTTGTATTAAAAAAAGTCTGAACAAGAAGCAATGTAAACTATGTATTGAATCTTTGAGGCAGTAAAAAAGATACAAATTTATTAATTTTATGTATATTACCGTACTTCAAGTTTTATTTCTATGAAGGGTATGAAGGAGTATGTGTATTGGTTAGCCTCAGATAGTTTTCAAATAATTAAAAAAATCTCCCTAAAATTATTGCAATTTTCAACAGAAACAGACACCTTAGTAGACTCTCATGAATTCAGTACAAATATTAATTTAATGCCAATATTTTTATAAAGTTATTAATTTAAGAGAAGCAAACAATGTTTATGTGTTTTTAGTACATTGAGATTGTTGCTATAAATAAATTCTACTGGGAGTTCTGGTACTCTGATTATGACCAATCAAGGCTGGAAGCAGATGAAGATGCCGATATCCTTTATGAGAACAAATTAATTGGCGTACCTCGAATAAGACAGGTAAAACTGCTAACATTGTTGTTTTAAATAATTATAACTGAGTAAACATATATACGTACATATTGCTGGTATACTCATCTTCGTTCAGAAAAAATGAATAGGACAGATTTAAGAATTTGTTCACAGAAAAACTGATATCCTTTGATAAGAAGTAGATATTTTTACTTAAATAAAATAAACCTGTAAACTAAAGTGAGATTTCTTTCAAGCTGTGCAATATCAGGTTAAAATAGTCCCATTCAGCCCTCTGCAGAATTACAAAAAAGTTGATTTCTCTACATGGATTTCCATTATTCATACTTTCAAAAATAAATAGGCCTACAAAATTACAAAATACATCCTCTGTTGATAAACCTTCCGCGAATCCAAATTGGTTTTTCATGAAATAAGTATGAGTGAAATAACAAGCCTGCTCTTGTGATATTTTTTCCAATACCTTTGAAAACAAGACAAGAGTGAAATAGGATTGTAATTAGCTACTATTTCTCTTTCACCCCACTCGTAAAGTGGTACATGGGCTGATTTTAAACACTTAGGAAAATACCCTTTTCAATGCTGAAACTAAAAAGATAGGTAAGTACGCCAATTATATTTACAATAATATACTTAATAACATAACCACCAATATTATCTATACCCGTGGCATTCCTGCATATTAACTATGTATGTAAAACCTCTGTATTAGTTGTGCGTAACATAAATATAAATAGATTTCGGAATAGCTATAAATTTAGGCTGAAATTTTTTCAAAAATATTAAAGTTTGGAATACTTGGAATAGTACTTTTAAGTTAACCTGGAATAGAAAGAAAGTAATCATTAAAAGTTCTCGCAACAGTTAACGGACCTGTAAATTCTGCATCATTAAAGGAAATTTTATTTATCTCAGATTTTGGTTTAGGAACCTTTATCACATTATTTATCAAACCCCACTGAGACCTCACGTCATCTGCAAATAATTGTTCGAAAATAGCAAGATAAAATCCCTCTTTAGCCTCCCTTAGGTCTGAACCTAATGAACCTTTTTAACCTAACATCATTAGGTTGAGCAATCATAAATTTAAACAATTTATTTCTCAAGTTGCACCTAACGCAACGTCTCTGAGAAATCCAAGGCTTCAACTCCTGTATTTTTCCTCCCTGTACTTAGTTATTAACAGTTTTCCAGAGTTGAGCACAACATGTTGAGAAACACATGAAATGCCAGAGAAGGATAGTTTTGTGAGTAAACCAATTTATATAAATCCACTCAATATAAAGTTTTTCAAATTTAGTCTTATAAAAAAGGGCAATAAAACATTCTCAATATTCTTAATAATATTCAAAATAATTGAGATTGACTATGACAAGTGATTGATCAGTTGTGTTCAAATTACAGTCGCTGGCCTTATAACTTAAACAAATCAGTAAGGTTATCACAATACCTAACAAAAACATGTCCTAGTATTTTGAGTAATTCTTGTTAAATCATCAATAAGAGAAATAAGCCCGAAACTAGCCATTCATGCAACATAATTATGAGCTACCAATTTAACCACAAGAAAATCACAATAATTAACATCACCAATAAAAACAATGTTTTGAGAGGAACGAGATTTGAAAATATTTTCTACGTTATCAATAGACAATTAGCAGAACAAACCTCAGATAACTTCTTATAAATTAACAATTTCATTTAAAAACAAACCAAATTTATTTCTCATACTTCTTATCATCAGATTAATTATTGTTAAAATTTTAGTATTTTGAAGAAATTTACTAATTGAATCTATAAAATTATCAGGCTGCTTTCCTAAATTAACTATTTCATTTAAAAACAAACCAAAATTACTACTCATACTTCTTATAGTCTGATTAATTATAGTTAAAATTTTCAGTGTTTTGAAGCAATTTACTAA
>JAGFPH010000226.1:209011-220697 GCA_018207615.1 Philaenus spumarius | reverse complement strand
AACCAAAATTACTACTCATACTTCTTATAGTATGATTAATTATAGTTGAACTTTCCGTATTTTAAAGCAGTTTATTAATTGAAACTTTGATTATCAGGCTGCTTTCCTAAATTAACTATTTAATTTTAAAACAAACCAAAATTGTTTCTCATACTTCTTACAGGCTAATTTATTATAGTTAAACATCCAGTACCTATTTTGAAGAAATTACTTATTGAATCTATAATATCGAGCTGCTTTCCTAAATTACAGTAACTATTACATTTAAAAACAAACCAAAATTCCTTCTTCTCCCTTCCACGTCCAAGCAAAACATCAGAGTCCTTCCTTTTGATCAGCTTTACTATAATTCCGGGTGCAGCCGTAGAACCTTCTCTAACCCTTAAGCTTAAGCGATTACACACATCGATGATATTATCTTCCATAGGGTAGTCCAAAGCTAGGCCGACATTGACTAATTCCACAACTTTCTTATTCTTAAACTGTGGTACACCATGAATCTCTACAGTGTTACATTGATTATACTGCTCAGCTTCATCCATTCTGGCTTTGAGAAAGCCAACGTTCCTCCTTATAGTTTCATTTTCTACAGCAAGATCTTCTGCCATATTTTTCCAATGTGATATTTCATTTTTCTGTTCCTCCAATATTTGTTTAGTTTCTTTCTACCATCTAGTTATGACACAAGTTGATTGAGTCACCCAAGGACTCTCCCACCCTCCTTCCGCCGCAAATTGAACCCAGCCTACGGACAGCACAGCACATGTCTCTTCATACGTCTGTACATCCACATTTTCTAGAGGTACCATATATTGAACCCAACTCAGGGGCAACGATGACGTCTAAAGCCTCGTCCACACTTGCAGACTGTGTATGCAAACAATCGGCCGACTGTCTGCCGACACAGTTTGTGATTCGAGTCTCCGTCTTGTTTTGCGTCCACACTAGAAAGCCAGTGTTTGACGACATGGTGACTGAATATACCGTGGTTTTAGCTTGTGCGTGCTTTATCTTTGTAAATCATGTGGCTGATTTATTATTAAATAATAATAACAATACACTAATTCTCACACACACACACGTTTAATGACTGTAATATTACCCTCCCTATCTTTCCTATTGACTGTGGTATTTCACTTTCTGTTGTTACGATAATCCTATTGGTTGTTTATACGCTAAGACCATGCCCACTCTTGTAGAGGGATATAAATATGTAGCTTAGGCCTAGGCTAAACTAGTTATACGTTTTTAGTTGTAGCTTATGTATCACTGAGGATGACGACTTTGTCGTTGAAACGCATTTGGTCACTAAACGAATGTATGTGAGAATTAGTGTATTGTTATTATTATTTTTTTAAATCTCTCTTTATGTATAAAATAACACAATATTTTGTTAGTTATATTGTTCAAACAATAGTTTTTCACTAAAAATTCAATATTAATATATGTTCTGTAATATGAAAAAGTCACTTTAGAGACTAATATTGAAATATAGGCTACTATTCTTAATTTCAAATAAAAAGTAAAGGGGTAAAAATACGTATTACTTACTCTCACAATTTTATTGATATAATAAGAATAAATAAATTGTTATGTTATGTTCTTCACAAAAGTATAAAATGTACCATATATATCACTTTACAGTATAAGTATATTGATAGTCGGCCGACAGTCTGCGTGTTTCCCGTTCGTTTGGAAAACAGAAAACATTGTCTTTTGTCTCCAGAAACACACAGACTGTCGGCAGACAGTCGGCAGACTGTCCGCCGACAGTTTCCGGAGACAAGAGAAAACACCGGAGAGACAGTCGGCCGACAATGTTTCCGCAGACAAGTCTGCAAGTGTGGACGGGGCTTTAATCCTCCTAGATTTAGAATCCAAGTCCAAAACTGAGGACCTTGTTTTATTGTATTTGTTATCCAGAAAAAGGAAAAAATAAAAGAAGTGCCTTCTTATATAAACACTTTTTATCCGAACCATGTTCTGCCCAATTTTTTTCCACAGATCATCCTTCATCTTCGTCCTCATAATGACTTGCATCATACAAAATGGGATTAGCCCACACAATTTCAATTAAACTTTCATCATGTTTTATCTTGGCAAACCCACGATAGTGAAATCTGTGTGGCTCTCACAAACGATGTTGTGTGATTGAAGTCAAACTCGGCTGGCCTTGGAGTGGGTTCAATATGCGCTGCTTCACTAATTGAGCTATGTTTCACTGAAGAAGCCACAAGTAGGTTGGGCGTGTGCTGTCCCTGGGCTGAGTTCAATTTGCGCCGGGCCTAACTCTCTCATCAGATTGAAAATAAATTGTAGTAATAAATACCTGGTTTTTGTTCCGTCATGTGACTTCTATTATGTCTTGTTTTAAGACGCGTTTCGGAGTCGGGACTCCATCATCAGTTATCTCTCCGTAGAGTTCGTCAAAACATTAAAACATATACGAATACGCGTGTAAACACACACAAAAAACACATAAAAATACACACATAATACACAACATAATTTTTCACGTGCGCACTGTAGCATGGTCCGCGGACTAGTGATTGCTGCGGTGGGTCCAAAGTTGAAACTATGAGGTTGGTCTTATCAGTCTATTGTATCTCAAAACTGTTTCATATAATGAGTTGGATTGGAAAGATAATTTTTCATTCAGTATGGTATCAGGTGACTGTTTGAATGCCTTGTAAATTTCAAATTCTTCAGTTGCATTCATCAATCGTCCCTTTTTTAGAATATGGAGTGGTGTCATGTTTGTTTCGAAATCAGTGTATGAGTGATTGCAGTCAATTAAATGTTGCGCAAAGTTCGATCTATTGGCATAAAGGTTATTTTTGGGTAAATGTTCTTTATAGCGCTCTATAAGTGTTCTGCCCGTTTGGCCAATGTAAAAACAATCACAATCATTACAAACCAATTTATAAACACCCGATTTTTTATCTGTAGGTATACTTGTTTTTCTGCGTAGTATCCTTTGTATATTGTTATTCGTGCGGTGAGTGACGACGATGTTATGTTTTTTGAATGCGTTTTTTAGAATTGTAGGCATTATATTGGTGTATTCAGTGGCCACAAATTTCTTTTTGTCCGTTCCATTCATTATAATGTTACGTTTCTTATTTGTTATTGTCTTCTTATGTTTCCTTATTAACTTGTCAATTATTAGGCTATTGAAACCGTTTGCTTGTGCAATATGTTTAATAGTGTTTAATTCCTCTGTGAAATCTTCACTGTCGAGTGGTATGGATAGGAGTCGATGCACAAAACTATTGTAAGCTGCCATCTTTTGTTGGAATGGATGGTGTGACTGAGCATGTATTGTTATGTCCGTTGTAGTTTCCTTTCTAAATATTTTGTATTGAAATTTATCGGACTTTCTAGTTATCGTTACATCAAGAAAATTTATTCTGTTATTTAATTCAGTTTCCATAGTAAACTGCAATTTGGGGTTAATAGAATTCAAATAATTTTTAAGTTTTTCAGTTTGTCTAGTGGTGCCATTGAATACGATGAAGGTATCATCAACGTATCTAGCATAAAATATTATGTTATTTTCAAGTTTGTTAAGTTTAGAGAGTAAAAATTTGTTTTCAAAATAATTTAAGTAGATATCTGCTAATAAACCTGATAAAGGCGAACCCATTGTTTTTTGTGTGTGTTTACACGTGTTCGTATATGTTTTAATGTTTTGACGAACTCTACGGAGAGATAACTGATGATGGAGTCCCGACTCCGAAACGCGTCTTAAAACAAGACATAATAGAAGTCACATGACGGAACAAAAACCAGGTATTTATTACTACAATTTATTTGTTAATCAAAGTGACTTGGACACCATACAATGAACATTAGATTGAAAATATCTTCATTTGTGATTTTCTGCGATGTTAAAGGTTGAGTCTTATATTTTAATCCACGGATATACAGGCACTTACAAGGAATCCATATAATTTTACACCCCATTACAATATTTACCAAATTCATTGTAGTCTAGATTTTCATAATTTATTTATGTTATTTGAGAATATATTGTTCCATTTTGTATTATTTTAAAATAAGTATATTTAACATTTGTTTTTTGTTTATTTAATTTATGAAAATGCAGCGTAATTCAAAATGACATACTTCTAAACAGAAAACCGATTACAATAAAATTAAGGTATAAGACAAGCTTTATTTACAAAATAGAAATTTTGTTTTTGTTAGACGTATTAGGTATATGGTTTAGATCATTAATAACTTCTTGTGTATCTTTCTTTTTTGTCATGTTTCTGAAACAAAACAAAAAATTAGCTTAGAGTGCGGAATGACTCTTGTGAAGTCCTTGAAGAATTTAAAGAAATGTTTAAAAGTTGTTATGATGAATATACATTGGATAATGAAGATAAAAAACCTTTTGGTCTCATGGACGAAAGCCTTTCGTAAGTATTTCTAATCAACTCCTATAAAAGCGAGAGGACATACATACATACGTACATGAGTAAAATTTTATATAACAGCTGATTTCACCCATCATCTGTAATAATTAATCAAAACCCAGTGTAGATTATTCTTTAAATTATTATGTACATTTGCAACTTTAATCATTATAATTTCTTGTGAAGTTGATTTTTTTAAATATGAGTTATAGAATGTAATATATGTGAGTTTAATATAAGCACGTCCCTGTTCGGGCGCCATTTTTGTAACGTGCTGCTGCCTTGATAGCCGTTTACAAAACAAATTTATTAATAATAATAAAAAAATTAAAATTAAATGAATTTGACAAGTTTTTTCTGAGTTGATTTTACATTAAAAAAATATTCCTTTGTATGTAAATTAATTATTTGTGCTCTTATACCTTCAATTTATATGTACTTTACTTTATTTATTAATTTCACTTCAATTCATTTAACTATTATCCCTCTGATCACAACAAAAACAATCAAACCTAGCCCCAAATTGAAAGTACGTCATAGCCCTGCCAGATCTGTGTTTGTCACAGCTGACGGGTAAATCTTTGTTACATATTGTCTACTTTATGATATCTGTGTGATCAGTCGGTAACTACTGGGCGACGCATCTTAGAAACATAAACTCTGTGTTCCACACACAGAGAATATGCCACCAAAACTTGTCGCTGCGGCCCCAAAACTGACACACAGCTATCTTGTTCTAGCTTAATTCTACATTGAATTTAATTTTCTTACTTTTTAGGTTCATCTTTACCATGCAGTACTTTGCCAGGAAGGAAAGGAATCGAATTAACGAAAAATAATAGTTGGCATTAGTTTTTTAATGCCCCATTTTAATTTTCAAACAACACAAAGAACAAATCAAATAAAATTGGCAAACCATAACTTAAACTTTGTTGAACAATCACTCAGACATTCACTCCTAGTATTATTAAATTTAAACATACAACAATTGATAGTAATTAAAACTTTTTAAAATGCCGACTTAATTTTTCTGTAATTTTCTACTTACGTACGTTTTTTGCTACTTGAATTTATTGTGCACTCTTTTAAACATACAAACAAAAATGAATCTACTTTAATTTATCTCTTTAAAATTTTAGAAAAGAAGAGCTTATAATTTGGAATACTCAGCCTAAGCAATGTAACTGTTTTACATATTTCAACTTAACACTGTCTATCTCACTTTGAAACACAGTTCGTTCTAGCAAAGTAGTGTCTAACACTCGCCGGCCATCTTGGTCTGAAAACCACGCTACACCTTTACAAATTTCCAACTTGGTTTATTTCTACAAATTTTGTCCGATCTTTACCATTATTACGTTTGCGTGATCACGCAGTCTCTACACACACTTTACCATAATTCAAAGCGTATTTCCTCCAGAAATACAGCAGACTTTCACTAATTGGTGAACATTGCTTACAACGCACCAGAACACGTCTTTACTATTCAATGGTTCTCTTCCAAGAGGGTGACGCTACTCTGTCTTTTCTCACAGTTCGCGCACTGACGTCATCTCGCGGGATCAACCTCGACCAATCAGAAACACCTTAGTGTCATTTCAGACCTGCTTTGAGGCTAAGAACCTGTTATTTAATTGTTCGACGCCTTGACTTTGAGGCTATAGTCTTGTGACGTCACCTACATTTTATTACAGACTTAACGTCCACATTTTAATATTTTATCTTTATAAATTTGTTTTATAACAAAAATTAAGTGATTGATATTAATAAAAAATAAAGCTGCCTGCATTCTTCCTTTGGATTTCTATGTTTATTAATTTAAAATGTTATCTTAAATTTGCCTAAATCATCTGAACTTTACAAAACTCCTCCTTTTACGTTACGCCCTTATTTATTATTCTAATTCCCTTAAACTCACATATATTACAAGAACTAATGTATGCTGTAATACGTTATAAGATTTGCTTTGAGGTTATAAACTGTATATAAAAATACAACCTTTTATCATCAATACATTCGTTTATACAAATTTAAAAGAGAGTTACCTATTTGTTTGGTTTCGGAAACATTTGTATTTCTTCATATAACATATAAACATATAGTATTGTTTTAAATGATGTACTTCTGATGAGTATCTAATTAATTAATCTGTCGGTGATTTTTCATGGGGGCTTATTACTTACATACGAGGGTCGTCCAGAAAGTAAAGAACGTTTTAGCATGGTTAAATAAAATCAAAAGATATCAACACCAAACTTTATTTACACAGCCACAGTACCTTATTCTACTTTTCTACGTAATCACCATTGTTGTCGAGACACTTGTTGTAACGTGGGACCAGTTTCTCTATTCCGATGTTATACTCATCAGCCGCGAAAGATTTGAGCCATATTATCACTGCTTCTTTAAGTTCGTCATCATTTCCAAACTGTTTTCCACCCAAAAATTGCTTCAACTTTGGAATCACTAGGTGCGAGGTCACGGCTGTAGGGAGGATGACTAAAGATTTCCCACTTCAGACTTTGGAGTTCTTGCCACGTTCATGCTGAGGCATGAGGCCGGGCATTGTCATGAATGAAAAAAACTTTAGCCGACAGCATTCCACGCCTCTTGTTTTGGATGGCGCGACGAAGTCGTTTAAGAGTCTCACAGTAGGATTCTGAGTTTATTGTTGCACCTCGTGGCATGAAATCCACATGGATTAATCCCTTTCGGTCCCAAAAAACCGTTGCCATGACTTTGCGAGTCTGCAACAATGGTTTTTCCTTTTTGGGTTTTGAGGGCGAATTTGTGTGATGCCACTCCATTGACTGACGCTTGCTTTCTGGAGTCTTATACGATACCCATGTTTCATCTCCCGTAACAATACGATCAAGAAATTGGTCTCCATCTTTGTCATATTGAGTCAAAAATTCAAGGGCTGCCCCCATGCGTTTCGCCTTATGGTCGTCCGTCAAAATCTTAGGCACCCACCGAGCACACACTTTCTTGTAACCAAGATGATCTGTCACTATCTCATGTAGGAGTGATCGTGAAATTTGTGGAAAAGAGTCATGTAAAGTCGTCAAAGTGAAACGTCGATTTTCCTGAATTGTTTCTTCAACTTTTTGCTTCAGTTCATCCGTAACTAGTGATGGCCTCCCGCTCCGATCTTCATCATGCACATTAGTTCTTCCTTGGTTAAACATGATACACCACTTTCTTACTGATGACTCATTCATCGCATCTTCACCATAGACAGCTTTAATTTGCCTATAAATTTCAATGGGCTTAACTTTTTGAGCATTCAAAAAGCGGATTACACTCCGTACTTCACATTTGGCGGGATTTTCGATTAGCGCCGCCATTTTAAAACGCTGCGAAAACAAGTAGCGTGACCACACAGCAACGAGATTCACCTCATTTTGAAGACAAAGGAAGGGGCAAGCGGCCACGGATGTAATCGCAGTAGTGGGGGATCTGTGCTGCGCGCAATGCGCATTCGTTCTTTACTTTCTGGACGACCCTCGTATAATAAATAGCCTCATATCAGCAAGGTAAATCACTGACTTTGAAAAAAAGTATTTTAAACTTTCACTTTACATAACTATGAATTTAGACCACTTTGGTAAAAAAATACTGGACCTTGAATTTTATTTTAACTAACTATCCCACTCATATGGGGAGACTTTTTAAGACAAGACAATTATAACAGACTGTTCATTGACTTGGGCCAATTCTTTCATCATTTACTTTACTAAATATTATTTACAGGCATAATCTGTAGTATCGGTTGAATATATAGTGAGAGGTATAAAGAAGAAAATCAAAAAAATTGATATAAATAATTTTAATTTTCCAGGTTACTATCATAGCAAATCAAACAAAGTTATTTAGTTATGAATGGCAATATATATTTTTTAAATAATTTTGGTAATATAAATTTTACATAAAACATTCTTCCAGTCATATTTTGTTATTTGATTTTGCTATCCCTAATATTAAATTTTGTTTCCCTCATTCTGTAAGCCTTCTGGGCAAATTCTATTAATTTTTCTGGGATATTTGTTCCTATTATATATTACAAAAACACACTCCTCTGGTTATACATTTTGGATGATGATGTAATTGTTAAATGACTATTCTCCTCTAAGTCTGAAAATATTTTGGGTCATTTAATCCGACTGTAATGGAACCTCATCAAGAATCTCTACTAATGAACTTTAAGCTGAAAATTTCCTTAACCAATTCTTGAAAAACCACTTGTGATTTGTATTGCTTTAGCTTCTCGAGTAGTTTCCAGCAGGCACCAGTACTGTTAACTTCTTAACATTAGTTTAATTTTTCTTTCTGTGATGTAACTATGCCTTGAGATGTAATGCTTCTTCCGACAGGAATGTATATGTAACTTCTTTTTATGTTTCAAAGAAAATCAGCTTTTAAAGCTTATTTTATTGCCTCTTACAGCTGGCAAACATTCTCCTACTTTTTTTGTGTAATTTATATAGGATCTGGAACCAAGATGTTTTTGACATTTTTAGACATCTAGTTCTGTAACAATCTAAAGGTATTTTTTAGACAAGAGTGATAATCAGTCTATTTTTAAGCTTAAAACTTTGTTATTAAGAAAAGTATACTAATGTTATGAACAATACTAACTATAACAAAGAATACATTAAGGAGCCTAATCTAAAATTGCTTGGGCTAAAGATACCCCCTAAGTGAATAGGTACAGTTAATAAAATTTGTAAATTATTACATTTACCAAAATTGTGTTGTTTTCCACTGTTAGTATTCTAATGAAAGTTTGCAGACATAAACAATCACAATGTGATGATGGTCAGATGGCTTGACTTGTATTGCTGTAGTAGCATAAATATGAATTGCTTTAACCGGAATTTCACATTATCCGTGATGGTCTTGCCGGTAATTATCCCGGATAATCGGGAGTTGACTGTATTTGTGGAATCTATTAAATTAGACCAAAATAAAAGGTAATTGTGCAAATTGGTGAATTTCGCATATTTTAAAAGTTAGCGAAAAGTGACAAAGTTCACTAGTGTCAAATGACAACTGAAAATAAAATAATTTAAAATAGTACAAAGTATAGAGTAAATAAAGTTCTAGAATAAAATGTAATACAAAATTTGAATATAATTATTAAAGTAGAAAGATGAGCAAGTTCACATCTTTTATAACGTTAAAAAGTATGTAATTAATATTTTTTAAATAATTAAAATAATGAATAACCTAAGTGCAGTAAAACCTCGATAATCCGGATCCGGTGCCGGATTATCGAATATGCCGGATTATAGAGGTCTTCCTTTAAAATGGTTTAGACAGGGAATAAACTATAAATAAACGCACATGTACTGTATATGAACATGTAAATTACATGTTGAAACTACATAACATTAACTGCGGAGAGAGATTGCCGCTAACTAATACATTTAAAAGCCTAAAACAAAATAATTTTGTACATAAAATATTTACACTATAAGCTCTCTGAGCGCTGGACTTAAACAAATGTAAAAATAAACGGTACCAGATAACTGCCACATACTTTCTACCAGTTGAAACTTTATACCATCCCAAGAGTAGCATAAGAGATGGTTATTTAGAATTGCAAAAGTAGGAAAATATTAGATGCATGTAACACACATCCATATTATATTATTATACTAGCTAGCACGATCCGGCTTTGCACGGATAGAAAAATCAAAATTAAATGTATATTAACAAAAAATATATTATATCAATGAATATAAATTACACTATGTATTTCTTATGGGGAGTTTTAGTAACTTTCACCTCCCCCCTCAAACCTCCCCTAAAATTTCGATTTTTTTAAAACCCTTTCTTAGCGAGCACATATGACCCTCGAGGAAGCTACAGACCAAATTTCATTCCAATCCGTTCAATCAATGGTTTTGGAGAAATCGTGATTTAGTAACTTTGACACCCCCAAACCCTACCTAAGATTTCGAATTTTTTAAAACCGTTTCTTATCAGCAGCTACGGCCCTAGAGAAAGCTACATACCAAATTTCACTGAAATCCGTTCAGTAGTTTTAGAGAAATCGTGATTTAGTAACTTTGAACCCCAAACCCCCCCTAAAATTTCAAATTTGTTGAAAACCTTTTTTAGTTTTTTTTTTGTTTAACGTCCTGCTGTTTTGCACTTAAGGCTAATAAAGACGGGACCTACAGTTTTACTTGGAATCCGAATCACAGCCAACGATGTCTGTTAAGAAACCATTTAGAAAATTATTCGGGGTCAATGGGAACTAAATTTCATTCCAATCCGTTCAGTAGTTTTAGAGAAATCATGATTTATTAACATTGACCCATCCCAAACCCCCATAAAATTTCAAATTTTTTTAAAACCTTTCTAAGTGAGCCTCTATGGCCTTAGAGGAAGCTACATACCAAATTTGATTCAAATCAGTTCAGTAGTTTTGGAGAAATCGTGATTTAGTAACTTTGAACCCCCCAAACCCTACAAAAGTTCAAATTTGTTTAAACCGTTTCTTATCAGTACCTGCGGCCTTAGAGGTAGCTACATACCAAATTTCATTCCAATCCGTTCAGTAGTTTTGGAGAAATCGTGATTTATTAACATTGACCCATCCCAAACCCCCATAAAATTTCGAATTTTTTTAAAACCTTTCTAAGTGAGCCACTATGGCCTTAGAGGAAGCTACATGCCAAATATTATTCCAATCCGTTCAGTAGTTTTAGAGTAATAGTGGTTTAGTAACTTTGGCACCCCCCAAATCCCACTAAAATTTCGAATTTTTTTAAACCCATTCCTATCTGCATCTATGACCCTAGAGGAAGCTACATACCAAATTTCATTACAATCCATTCAATGGTTTAGGAGAAATCGTGATTTAGTAACTTTGAACCCCCCCCAAACTCCCCTAAAATTTCGAATTATTTGAAAACCTTTCTTAGTGAGCCAATATGGCCTTAGAGGAAGCTACATACCAAATTTTATTCCAATCCGTTTAGTAGTTTTAGAGTAATCGTGATTTAGTAACTTTGACACCCCCCAAACCCTATCTAAGATTTCAAATTTCTTTTAACTGTTTCTTATCAGTACCTACGGCCCTAGAGGAAGCTACATACCAAATTTCATTCCAATCTGTTCAGTAGTTTTAGAGAAATCGTGGTTTAGTAACTTTGACCCCCCCCAAATCCCCCTAAAAATTCGAATTTTTTGAAACCCTTTCTTCAGCGTCTACGGCGCTAGAGGAAGCTACATACCAAATTTCATTCCAATCC